>PVIJ01025211.1:0-11008 GCA_004024925.1 Scalopus aquaticus
AAAAAAAAAAAAAAAAAAAAAAAAAAAAAAAAAAAAAAAAAAAAAAAAAAAAAAAAAAAAAAAAAAAAAAAAAAAAAAAAAAAAAAAAAAAAAAAAAAAAAAAAAAAAAAAAAAAAAAAAAAAAAAAAAAAAAAAAAAAAAAAAAAAAAAAAAAAAAAAAAAAAAAAAAAAAAAAAAAAAAAAAAAAAAAAAAAAAGAATAATGGGAATGAAGATAAAGCAATGTCAGAAAATATTTTCATTAATATTGGGAGCAAAATGAAATAAAATACGAAAATAAGAAGTAGGCAACAAACACTTATCAAATAAATCAAAAGCAGTAATACACTCAACAAGTTAAATGGGCAAAAATCATTTCAATTTTTTAAAAAGAACCAGAATTAGAGTGAGACAATTTTAAACCTGTTACTTACAAAGCAAAGGCAGAGAAATTAAGGCATGAAGTTACTTGGAATGTAATCCAGTGAAATGAACTTTGGAGACAATTTACCAAAAATTTCTATGAGGTAGAATTTAGAAGGAAAATGTAGGAAAGAAAATACAGCGACCTATTTCCAGAATTACAGGGGAAAAAAGGAAAGCATGGTTTCTCTTAAGAAGAAAAATAAAGAGAAAGACATCCAAACAACCCAAATGTTTATCTTCCTTGCCTGGCAAAAGTTGCCTTATTGCTCTATTAGATGGGAACAAAAATAAAATACAAGACTGCATTTCAGTTCTTATGAATAAAATATGTGAATTACTGACTTCCAAATTTCCTGACCCCCAAAAGACATTTGACTTCCTTCTTTGAATTCTGATATCTTTATGATTTTAACCTGGTCCAAGATAAATATTATATTAGCTTTAAAATATTAAAGTCTTTTGAAAGCATTAGCCAACTTCTTACAAAGTCAACATCACTGACCACCTCTATATAATAATGATGTATCATTTTTACTTGAATTTAAAACTCACGCCTTATCCAGTAATGAAATTGAATGCTTTTGCTGTATTTTTCTTGTACTGGTTTAAAAAGTGGTACTTTGTTTCTTGTAATGACATCTATCATGTTTTTACTACTTTAGCCCAGGCCCATTGAATTCGTCTTTCCTCATACTTTCATCTCATGTGGAGATTATGGGTTCCTGTTTTTTCAGCTTGATTTTAGCTCCTGGTTACTATTTTTCCTCAACTGATCCATCCAATCTCCTTTTAAAGCATTAGTATATTTACTTGGGCAGAATGCAGAAGTAAATTTCAGTTAAAACTCAAAATCTGTTTAAAGGCTCACAGAGGCTTTACTTAAAGTAATAGGACCTTTTGTCAGTAAACAACATTTACCCCCATAATATATATATGGGATAAGCAAAAGCACTTGCACTATCAAATGACTTCAATATGTCCTATTTCATAGACTGAAAGATTTAAATTTAGTATTTTTTTCATTTAAAAAAGAAAAATTTAGGTCTCTCAAGTAGTATTTGTATCTGTATAAATTGCTACATTTATATTTTCCTTTAGCAGTTTTTTTTTAATATGGGTAGAAAACTCTTTCATAATATTCCTAATAAATTGAATAATTTTTTTTTTCTGGTTGAAAAGTGTTGGGGTACAGGGAAAATTCCCTAACCCTATCTCAGTTCTTCTAAGGCTGGACTGTAGAACAAATTAATATCAGACAGATTAGTTGGATTAAAAGCCAAAACCTAATGACAAATCTGTCACCCAAAATGTGTCTGTGGGAAAAGGCTGATTTCACGGGAGGGGATCTGACGGCTGGGTTCATTGCTTTTGAAAAAGGTGTTCACATTGAACTTTTTCTCCAAGACCACTCCCTCACTGTATCAAGACTACCTGGCCTTGCGTCTTTTCTTTTTTAATTTTTATAATTTTTTATGTATATATATTTTACATCATTGTTTATTTTTGTACAATGTTTGCTTTCTTTTCTCAGGTGTAGTCTCCATAGAATGCCCACCCGTGTACCATCACCATAGTCCCTTGTGCTTTTCAATGGAAAAGGCAAAACATAAATCTACATGTCTTTGTTTATTGTGCCTTCCTTGGTAAATTACTCAAATGACCTTCCCTTTTTTTCCCCCAACCTCCCTTGTCTTGGCTAAGCCAAGTAAGACTGTGTCTTGTAGCCCCATGAGTGAGTTACTCAGTCATGCTGAACATCCTCCAATATACAGGCGGTATATATGTTATTATTAAATTGTTTTTTGGCTTTTTTCTGTTACCAAACTGTGATGCTTGTTTGGTTATTTGCCAGCATAGAAGAACCCATGGGGTGTCCCTTTACTCTGAGTTTCTCAGGCTGGGAGGAAACATTTACTGATAAACCTACACCTGGGTGATATCCCCCTAAACTACAGTTTTCTAAATCACAAAGGGGAGCAGTGATTGATTCTCCTATTACGAAAAAAGGGCAAAGGACTGAGAGAGAGCGATGAGCGGTCTTTTCACCATCTGGAGTTTTCACAAGTCTTAACTGCCTTTTTTAAGTAATGCTGACAGATTTGGGGGGCCCACAGAGCCTGAGATCCCTGTCTCCAGAGAGGCCTACTCTAGGCATCCTGAGAAAATCCAACCCGATCTATAGGAGAGACCAGATCTCACAAGGCAGATAAAATGGCAGCACAAAATATTCTTGCATGGCTTGATAAAATTTATGGAGAAGCAGCAGTTGTTGAGAAATCAAGCTAGCTCAGAGTTGGCTTTCTGAGCACAAGTGCCATGACCCAGTTAAATGGATACCAACATGCTGATGCTGAAAATATATTGAGAGTTAAAACACAACCCTGATGGCACAAATGGTGGTATAGGAGTCAGTGGGATCTCCTATTGGTAGGCCAGTTGGGAAATGCCTAATTTGCTAGAATCTAATAAAGTCAAGGAAAATTAAAAATATATCATTAACAAATTAACAGAAGGAAACGTAATAAAATGATACTGGATGAAAGTAAATGAAGGCAAACAAGAATATAGGAACAAAAAAGATAGTACAGTTAGAAAATTTGATAGATTTAAAGTAAAATTTAACAGTCATGTAAATATTTGGTACACGGTCCTATTTAGACAAAAATCATTACACTGGGTTAAAACAAACAGCATTTTAAACTCACAGATATGGGCACAGAAAATTTGAAAATGAAAAGACTGAGAGACACATAGTATGAAAAAGATAGTATTAATAAAACTGACCTACATTTACGTATTATCAGTCTAAAGCTAACCATAGAGGTTTTAAAGCCTAAGTATAACTAGACATACAGTAGGGCATTTCATTTTTTAAAAAGAAAGCTGGATTCCCACAAGAACATTTAACAGTTCTAAATATATGTCCATGTAAAACTTTAATTTTCAAATGCATAAAATATAAAGTTGAAAATGTTTACTAGAAATAGATATACCTATTATCATACTGGGAAGGTTTATATATATATAAAGGTATAAAGGTTATATACATACATATTATATACATACATATATATTTTATATATATACACACACACCCCCCCCTCCCAATATGCCATTATATATGTGTGTCTCACACACACACACACACACACGCGCACAGGCACACGCACACACACACACACACACACACACACCCTTTTAGTTACTGTAAGAATATCAAAGAAAAAGTGAATTAAAGGTGTGGAAGATATGAACAACTTAACACCCTTTATCTAACGGGCACATACAGACTTCTGTACTCAGTATTTATACAATGCCATGTTTTGAAGAAGTACAAAGAATTAAAAAAACTGACCACACTGGAAAAGAGAAAGTTTGAACTTGTTTCAAAAGAATGGAACTGGGCCGAGCTGGGGCCTAGGCGTAAATCTCAGCACTATCGCCTCTACGGCCTGACCATCAGCATCACTATTTTTTTTCCTACTGCATCTTCTACCGTTCAATTCAGTTTGATACCCAAGAGTCATATTTGCTTAGGACCTCAGTTTCCCACCCCATGAACAATTTCCACTCACTGATCTGCCATTTCAGAAACAGAAAACGTGAACAAGCAAGAACTAGAGCTGGTCTTTCATAACAGGAGTGGGATGACTTAATTTATATATGAAATATAGTATATTACTTGATCTATCAATGTACTTTTCCTTTTTGTATTTCTCTCTGCATGATTTTTTTCTATACTCAACAACTCTCATACTCTAAAATGAAATATGGAAATTTAATGATACCACATTCAACATTGAAATGCAGTCTTTTTTTTCAATTTTGATTTGCTCCTCCTCAAGTCACTATCCCATGATCAATTTTTCTTATTTGTAAAGCTACACTGTATTCAATCCTATTAACTGCTATATCTCCTGTCTTTGGCAAAGATGAAATGCTTTGCTTACATATCCCACCATATTCCACTGTAATTCAGTCGGGGCTCCTCAGTGGCTATCCATGCATTCAGTCTGCCATCAACATATTCAAGTTGAATAAATTGTTTTGGTTGGGTCACATGGGCCACCTGTAACAATTACTTGCACTGCGGTCTGGATCAGCTACAGAGACTTTTTTGCTCTTAGTTCATTTCAAAGCTGTCACCCTTTCAGTTATACCAGCAATTGCATCCAAATAGCGAAATGTGGTGTGTATTTGCTACAAAATCCAAAAGTCAAATTGATGTGTATTGCTTTTGTGAAATGAACTTTCAGTTAAGATAGGACAGCCCAATGCACCCAGACTTAAGCCGGCCCAGAAAGTTCAATAGGTTAGGAAGTCCCTTTATTTTTGTAAGATTTCTCTCCTTGCACTTGCTAGGCATGTGTTTTATCGTCACATAAGAGGCCTGGAATTTTTAAATCCATTTTGATTAGTGTGTCAGAGTATTATCCTTTGGAATGGTGACACAATAAAGAATCTGCTCATTAACTCCTGCCTAAAATAAGATATTGCACAGCTGAATATCCCCAGGATAACAAATGCACAATCACAATATAATTTTTCTTAGTTTTTCTTCTTCATCTTTGGGGAAAAAAAAAAGTTTTTTCCCAGATCCCCACCAGGATCATCACCAGGATCTGTCTAGGAGGAAAATCATAAATCCATATGGGCCAATTCAAAGTGAATATTAATACTTTTTTGGGGGGGAGGATTTTTACAAAATTTTATTTATTTAATTTTTTTTAATTTGTGTCTTTTACATTACTATATATTCCCCATAGGTTTCCCCTCTTTTTAAGTAACTCCTTTTATACATACTTTGACTTAGAATGTTATTTTCATAGTTATCTGCATTTAACTAATTAGCCTTGGATTTTGTTTAGGGATAAACATGCATCAGCTTTTCAGATTATAATATTAACTCACATGCGTATTATGTACTGACATATTTTCACAAAGAAAGTATGTCAATTCTGAATTTTGATGTGGGGGACACTTTGTGACATGACAAGATTATTTACTTGAAAGTCACATTAGAACAAAAACAAAACAAAATCTTGACTATACCATGGTCTGCATTTAAAAAAAAAATACTTTTAAAAGCAATTTGTGGGCCTCCCTGGTGGCGCAGCGGCTGGGCGCTGCGCTGTGGAGCTGTAGGCAGCGCACGATGCGAGTTCGACGCCCAGCCGGGGAGAATCCCACATGGCGTGGCAGACCTCTCCTGCCTCGCCCGCTGCTCCCCTCAGCAGTGTATTTCTGATCTGCCTGTTCTTCTCCCCTCTCTGTCTCTGGTGAACCCCCTCACCGCCCCACGCCTCTGGCCTGTACCCCAGCTTGTATGTATAAATAAATAAATCTTAAAAAAAAAAATTAAAAAAATAAAAGCAATTTGTATTCTATTTTTTTTTAAGATTTATTTATTTGTACATACAAGCTGGGGTACAGGCCAGCAGCGTGGGGCGGCGAGAGGGTTCACTAGAGACGGAGTGGGGAGCAGAACAGGCAGATCAGAAATACACTGCTGAGGGGAGCAGCAGGTGAGGCAGGAAAGGTCTGCCACACCATGTGGGATTCTCCATGGCTGGGCGTCGAACTCGCATTGAGCACTGTCAACAGCTCCACAGCGCAGCGCTGAACCGCTGAGCCACCAGGGAGGCCCTCAATTTGTGTTCTAGAATCATCCCCCATAAAGACTCTTTAGCTATGTGAAAGATTTAATAAACCTTAGCTGTTTGTCCACCAAAGTGGGTTCCACACTTAGATTTTTTCTTCCCACTTCCCTTCTGCTCCTTCTTCTATAGCATTCATACTACTTCTATATCCCTGAAAATGTTAATCTTGTTATAAAAAGGACCCAAGTATTTCCTAATATAAAATCTCTAAACCCTGATTATGCTCAATTCCCCCTAGTTTGGTTAAAAAATTCCTAAGCCCCGGATGGCAAAGGAAAATCTGTTGAAGAATAATGCATAAAGGTTCTAGATCTTACATTACCTCGACCAACTGGACAACTTTTTTTGATGTAGTCAGAAACGAAAAACTTGTCAGTATTATACGTAAGTTCACCAGAGGTGTCACTGTTTCATCCTATCCAAAAAAAAAAACAAAACAAGAATAGAAAACTCTGATGACTTGTGAAGAACCTAAAAGGGCAATTGAGAAATCTAACTTCCTAACTGATACATGACATACAGGTATGTTTTTGTCTGTTTTATGAAGGTTGAAATGAAAAGCTATATAAACTACAAAACGTGCTCTTGGACAAATACATGCCAAACATCTGCAGACACACACATATAGACACAAGCACATGCACCGACACTCAGACTTGAGCACCTGTAATTCTCATGCTAAAACAGGATGCAAAGCAACCAAACACATTAGCTCATGGCATAAGTAACATTTTCTTAAAATAACAGAGTTACAGAGGATATGTTGCAGTTTGGGCATATTTCCTAGGGTTAACGCTGTTACTTCTGGACACTTTAAATAACTGGGGCCTCCCTGGTGGTGCAAGCCACAGCACTATGAAGCTATAGCCAGCCACTGCAGGACGAGTTCTCGGCCAGGGAGCTTCCCATGTGGCACAGCAGATATTTCTTCTCTTGCCTGCTGTTGCCCTCAGGAGTGTGTTTTAGTAGATCCGCCTGTTCTGCTCCCCACTCTGTCTCTGGTGAATCCTCTTAACCCCCGCCCCCACCACCACACACACCTCTGGCCTGCACCCCAGGTTTGTATGCATAAATAAATAAACATTTACAAAAATAAATAACTGAAGAAAATTCCTAAAGAATTCAATAAAGAGAATGGGCAACTAAATAACACATCAAAAGAATTAGAAGTATCACAGTTGAAAATATAACATATCCGATTTTCTGTATCATTTCAAAGATTCATTAAAGTGAGAATTTTGGAAATTAACAAACTTTCCTCTCTCTAGATATTTGAGAATAGAAAACTTATGTTCCAAAAGTATAAAGTGTCTATTCTTCTACTAAAAATAAAGTTAATAAAACATTTTAAAAACATTATAAATTACTAAAATAATTTTGGAACCGTTCTCGTCTCTGGGGGTGTAAACATATCTTGGGCCTAATTGCAATATGATATTCTAAAAGAAGAAAAGCACACTTCCAATTCAAGCCCCTCAGGCTATAAATTGGAATTCTTATTCCTTTATTATTTCACAGAAAATGAATGATGCTGTTCCCTAGTTTTAGTGTATCTTTTTGTGAATCTAAAAGACCTCTTAACACTGGCATGCCCCAGACTTATTTCCTAGTTCTCTTTTATTTACATGTACCCCTTCCTTTTTCTCATCCAATTTTTAAATACCACTTATATGATGACTACCAAAAAGTCTGACTCTAGTACAGAACGTTTTGATGAGTACTAGACATCACCAGCTACTCAATATTTGCTCTTGAATGCTGGCTTCACACTTACCCATCGAAAATCTTCCCACTTTCAGCTAATGGTGGGTCATCCTCCCAGTCTTCATACAAAAGCGTTGGATTGATACTTCCTAATTTTCCTTTTCACTTCATTTTCAAGTAGAGAGGAAATTCTGTGAGCTCTATCTTGAAAAGTTGACATTGTCTCTGACACATTCACTGTACCCATCTGGCTTTGAGTGACCTTCATCTACCACTCCTCCCTGTCCCCTCACTATTCTTCCCATTTCCATCCTCTTTCCTCCTCTAGACTGTAATTCCAAGGCGCATGTAGCCTGGAGAGTTACTCAACACAGGAGGAGCTCTACTTTTCTCCCCCATCTGGGGAACAGTGTCCTGATGAACAGACCAAAGAACCGGTCAGCTGTCATGGCGCAGGGATAACTCAAGAATGGGATGCTTACTGCTTCTACTGTGGATTTAGGGGTGCTAGTGTTGAAAACCAGTCCCAAGAATGGAGCCTGGATTGGCATGTTTTAAAATAAAAGAAAATATGATGGCAGTTTTTAAAAATAAAAATCCAAATGGATGCTATCATTTGATGCAATATTGATTCCGAGCATTTCAGCACCTTTAGTCCTCAGGGTCATAAAAATATCCCCAACATAGGGTCCCATTTGACTCTCCGTAATCACTTCAGTAACAACAACATTTCACTGCAGTCATAAAACAAACCACCCAAGGATAGGCTGTAACAGAAAGCAGAACATTTCATCTTACTTAAGCGCACACACAGTGAACTCTGGGAAAGTACCTGTCAGGAAAATAGAGATGATATATTGAAATCCACCGAAGATGAAGTGGCTATCAATAAAGCAATATACAACAGGAATACCAGGCTCCATAAGAGGTATATTTACCTTATCTAACATATGATGATTAACAAAATGATGAAAACTGAATAGCTTTATATCAGGTGGGTGCAACGAAGAGAAATGTTACTGGGGCTTTAGGGTCACCGTATATTCTCTGTTAGTTCAACCAGAAGTCTCTCCACTGGAGGAGAGCAAGAAAGAAACATGCCTGTTTCATTTTCTTAAGTTGTCTGCTGCTGTGGTTATTTACCCCACTGTTCAGGAAGCTTTAAAATCTAATACTCAGAACTGTATGTTCTCTATTAAGCAAAGAAACCTGTAGTGATTATCCCAACATCTCAAGTTAGGCTATTTTCTAATTCCAAAGAGATATCAATAAATCAATTGATACATGTGAGCAGTACGGGAACTGTCAGAGGTTCTTTCTTATAACTAGTCCATTACTCACTCACAAGGTCAAACAATGCACAGGAACCAATGATGGGTGTAGAGGGAGCCCAGTCATCCCTCTGACCACTCCTGCAGTGAGAAAGAAGCACAGCAGAGGGGAGAAAAGGAAAGAGACCACAAACCACGTATTTGCCATTCGCTGTTCAAATCTGTCCACTGACTGCTACCTCACGTAGCAAATGCTTATTCCTTTCTAAGTGAGAAGGTCTTCCAGCACACCAACACCAGCCACTTGTCTTCCTGGCTTTCTTCACACAGGAACTCTTCAGACTCAGCCCCTTGCCAGAAATTTCTCCTGCTTTTTTTTTTTTCAGATTTTTGTATGTTCCTCCCCTATTTCCCATATGCTTTTACTTACACAAGCTTCCTCAGAGACATTTTCTCTGACCCTCTCCTCTAAAGCAGCCACGCACCTCTCACTGCTTCACTTGCTACTGCCACGGGATTTTCACTAAAGTGGCAGCACCCTTTAAACTCCACATAGTCTGTCCTTGACTTGGAATAAAAACAAAGGGCAGGCCTCCCTGGTGGTGCAATGGGTTAAGAGTAGCGCTGTGGAGCTGTGGGCTGGGGCTGCAGCATGTGAATTCAATGCAGCGCCAGGGAGATTCCCACATGGCGCACCACTGCTCCCCTCAGCAGTGCATTTTGGTCGATCTGCCTGTTCTGCTCCCCACTCTCTCTGGTGAACCCTCTCACTGTCCCATGCCTATGGCCTGCACCCCAGCTTATTCCTAAAAATAAATTTTAAAAATCTTAAAAAAATAAATAAAACAAATAAAAGCAAAAGGCAAGGATTCCTGTTGATGCTCTATTCCAAGCACTAATAAATACTAAATACTATTTTTCAGCTAAATAATTCAGGGTTATGGTGACAAAATATAAGATGGCATATGCTTCTGCATTTACTTAGGTCTCTACTATATTTAGAACTTGTTTTAAAATTTCATAGTCTATCAGAATTTCTTCCTGAAATTTCCAGTTATGTACAAAAATTTATTTTTTGGACAACAGAGAAATCTAATTACTTCATGGCCATCTTGTTCTGGATATGATTTCTTACTAAGAAATCAGTTTCAAATAAATCAGCATCACTTCATCAATTATTTTTCATAGTTTGACAAAACTGATTACAAAGTAAAAGAGGAATGTCAACTCAGAATAAGAAAACTATAAATGATCTTTGATGAAATGAAGTATCCATAGATGATAACCTTATATGTCAATTAATGATACTACAATTTTTCTTGAGATAACACTGGTTTATAACACTGCAAGTTTTAGGTTCAGTTTCACACTCCACATCTGTATATACACACCACGTTTAACACAGAATATTTTTAAATTCCACTTTTTAAGATTCAGCAGCTCCCTCCTTATCATTACCCATAACAGGTTACTATAAACAGGTTTAAGACATAATTCCGAGATATTTGAATCTTTTGGTTTCGATTTTGAAGGGGATAGATTTCTTAATTTCTTCTTCTTCAGATTGGGTGTTAGCATAAAGGAAGGTACTGAATTTTTTGCATTGATTTTATATCCTGCTACTGTACTGAACTGGTCTATTATTTTGAGTAGTTTTTCTATGTAGTTTTTAGGGTTTTGTATATATATTATCATATCATCTGCAAATAGAGACAGTTTAATTTCTTCTTTTCCTATTTGAATCCCTTCAATGTCTTTCTCTTGTCTAATTGCTCTGGCTAGGACTTCCAGTATTATATTGAAAAGTAATGGTGAGAGTGGACATCCTTGCCTTGTTCCTGATCTTAGGGGAAAGGCCTTCAGCTTCTCACCATTGAGGATAATATTGGCCGTGGGTTTCTCATATATGGCTTTTATTATGTTGAGGTATGTTCCTTCTATCCTAAGGATTTCAAGGGCTTTTATCATA
>PVIJ01025212.1:0-10993 GCA_004024925.1 Scalopus aquaticus
GTAGGAAGCAAGGGGGCCAGAATCTCTAAGTTTGGAATCAGAGCTATAAACCCAAAGAAGGATGGACTACTCTTCCAGTAGAGAAGAGTACACAGGTGAGAGGGGCTGTGGGAACTGGAACAGATTTATTATATCAATTTTGGGAAATGAGTTGAAAGTTGAGATAAGTTCTTTTCCTTTGCCAGGATTCCAGACCTCTTCAAATTCACCATCCTCCATCTCAGAAGATCCTATATCACTCAAAAAATGCCATATTGAAAAATGAACCCCTCTCTTCCTTTGATCCCATTCAGTCCCAAACATTGACACCTCTTCATTAGCTTTTCTTTACCATGTCATACATGAAGAAGCCTCCCTACAGCTCCATGGATACCTTTGTCGTCTCACTAAACTCATTACCTTTCTTACTTCACACTCACTTCTTCCCTAATGACAGGTTAAGTTTAAAATCTGAAAGCCATAAATTAAAATTCTGCCTCTATCAGTTTGAGGAATCGCCATACGGCTTTCCATAGTGGTTGGACCAATTCACATTCCCACCAGCAGTGTAGAAGAGTTCCTTTTTCTACACATCCTTTCCAACATTTGTTGTTGCCTATATTTTTAATGTGTGCCATCCTCACAGGTGTGAGGTGGTATCTCATAGTGGTTTTGATTTGCATTTCCTTGATTATAAGTGATGTTGAGCATTTTTTCATGTATCTGCTGGCCATTTGCTTTTCTTCTGTGGAGAAGTGCCTTTTGAGCTCTTCTGCCCATTTTTTGACTGGATTGTTAGCTTTATTTTTGTTGAGCTGTGTGAGTACCTTGTAAATATTTTTTATCAGTCCTTTATCAGATGTATTGTGTGCAAAGATCTTTTCCCAGTTGGTAGAGTGTCTATTTGTTTTGGTTATGGAAAGCTGTATGGCGATTCCTCAAACTGCTCAACATGGAGCTTCCATACGACCCAGCAATACCACTTTTGGGAATCTACCCAAAGGACACAAAAACACTAATCCAAAAGGATACATGCACCCATATGTTCACTGCAGCACTGTTCACAATAGCAAAGGTATGGAAGCAACCCAGATGTCCAAAAGTAGATGACTGGATCAAGAAGATGTGGTACATACACACAATGGAATACTATTCAGCATTCAAAGAAGATAAACACATGCAATTTGCAGCGACATGGATGGAATTAGAGGGGATCATACTCCGCGAAACAAGCCAGAAAGAAAGAGAAAAATATCGAATGGTTTCACTTATAACAGGACTATAGGGAAACCAAATAGCAGAGAGACACTTGGGGAGTTGGGGGGAGGGGGAGGATAAGGGCATAAAATGGAGTAGAAAAGAACACAAGGGACCACAGAGATGGATCACGGGTGAATTGGTGGTGGGTTACGCAAGGGGAATACAAAATGTAAAAGATATAAATAACAATAAAAATATATATTAAAAAAAATCTGCCTCTATCAACTCCTTCCTCTATGACTAGAAACAAGTTAATCAATTTCACACAGTCTCAGTTTACTCTTCCACAAAATGGAGGTAAGAAAAATACTTCTCTACCACAGGACTATTTTGAAATTTACATGACAGCCCCAACACTCTAGACAACAAACAGAAATATCACATGTTCTTCTCAAATCCACATAAGAATCTTCCCCAGGATAGAACATAAACTAGGACAAGAAATTCCCCTCACTTAAAAGTATAGAAATCATATGTATGTATGTATGTATGTATTTTGTTACTTACAAGAACAACCTAGCAAAATTAGAATACGAAAATACAGGATATTTAGTAAATTCCCAGATAAGTAAAAATTAAAGAACATACTCCCAAAAAACAACCAAAAGTTCAAAGAAAAAAAATCACAAGGGAAATTAGAAAACACTTTCAAATGAATGAAATGAAAAAACAAAAACCAAAACTTACAGGATGCAGCTAAAATATTACTTAAGGGAAATTTAGAGCTGTAGATGTCTTAAGTCATGAAAGTAGATGTGAAGTCAATAACCCAACCTTGCTTAAGACACTGGAAAAGAGGAACAAACAAAATATAAAGCAAACAGAGGAAAGAAAAGTTAAGAGTGTAAGAGGGTGGTCCCCAGGAAAAGGGGAAGTTCCAGGTTACCTGCCCCACCCAAGGGAGACTGGAGCTGAGCAGGGAGAAGAAGCTGGAGAGGAGACTGGAGAAGGAAGGAAGAAGGATGGAGAGCCAGGAGACTTGAAAAACAGACAAGGAACAGAGAGACATGAAGAAACTGTACTGCTTTCTTGGTCCTGGACTGGTTGAAACACATGTGGGTGAGACACCCATGGGGAGGTTAACAATGGCAGCTTTTATCTTGCTTTTGATTTTGCTCTTTTTCTCCCAGATTTGTCTGTTTCTGGCCCTTTTCTATGGGTCCCTGCTGGAAGGTGCTTTAGACTTGTGGCAGGCTTTTGGGCTTTGCTTTGGGACAATCCTGTTTGGGTGGACTTTTATCCATGAGGGGATGGGTACCCTTGGGTGTTTGATTTGGAAACTATATTCTTTGTCTTTTCTGTATTGCATACTAATTAAAGTTTCTTTCCACTAAAGGTCTTACATGTTTTGTCTTGATGCGGCAGATGGCAGAACCTATTTAGAGCAGGCAGGTTTGGGGGTTCTGGGTGCCCCTCTCCCTGCCCTGTAACAAGAGTACAATGAAACAGAGAACAGAAAAACAATTTAAAAAATTAATGAAACCAAAGTTGGTTCCTCGACTAACTTTATACCTACTTGGATGTCTATGATCAAAAAGGCAGATGACAAGTCAAGTTGAAATACCAGGAATCCTTGTGGACTATTGGTAGGATTGTAACCTGTGCAGCCATTATGAAAAATAAGACGGAGTTTCCTCAGAAAATTAAAATGTAACTACCATAATATCCAGCAATCTCACTTCTGGATATATATCCAAAGGAAATGAAAACAGGACCTTGAGGAGATACCTGCACTTCCATGTTCATTGCAGCACTATTTACAATAGCCAAGAAATAGAAACAACCTAAGTGTCCACCAATGGATGAATGAATAAAGAAGATAGGTATATATACACATACAATATTCCATTGTGTATGTATACACAATGAAATATTGCCACACACAATGGAATATTACACAGTCAAGAGAAGAAGGAAATCCTGCCATTTGTACATGGATGAAGGCTGAGGGCACCACATGAAATGAAATAAGCCAGACAGAAAAGCAAATGTTTTAAGATCTCACATGTGGAATCTAAAAAAGCTGAACAGAAACAAATAGGATATTGGTTATGGGGGCCTGAGGAAAGGGGATGTTGTGAAATGTTGGTCAAAGGGTGCATGTTTCTGGCTAAAAGATGAGTAAGTTTTGGGATCTGATGTACAGCATGGTGACTATAGTTAACAATGCTATATTATATACCTGAAAGTTGCAAAGAGAGATCTTCAATGTTCTCAGTTAAAGCTATGCTGATAATCATTTTGCAGTATGTAAGTGTATCAAATTAACACGTTGCACACCTTAAAAGTACATACTGTTACATATCAATTTTATCTCAAAAAACTGCTGGGAGGGAAATTAGAAAGTAGCAGAGGAAAATATTTTATAGATTAATTGCCATGGTAATACAATACTGTGAATGTACTCAATACCAATGAATTGTTTACTGAATGGCAAAATGGTAAAGAGGCAAGTTTTTTGTTATACATATTTTAACATTACAAAGTACTTAGGAATAAATTGTTTTATGGCAGAAGACATAAACTGAAAACTATAAAACATCACTGATAAAAACTAAAGGAGACCTAAATAAATGGAAAGACCCCACAGTTCATAGATTGGAAGACTTGATACTGTTAATATGTCAATACTCCCCAAACAGATTTAAAGATTCAATGTAATCCCTATCAAAATCCCAGCTGTCTTATTTGCAGGAAGTGACAAGCTTATCTTAAAATTCATATGGAGGGTCTCCCTGGTGGCGCAGCGGTTAAGCGCTGCGCTGTGGAGCTGTGGGCAGCGGCCATGCAAGTTCGATGCCCGGCCGGGGAGAATCCCACCTAGTGTGGCGGACCCCTCCTGCCTCACCGGCTGCTCCCCTCAGCAGTGTATTTCTGATCTGCCTGTTCTGCTCCCCGCTCTGTCTCTGGTGAGCCCTCTCGCTGCCCCACACCTCTGGCCTGTGCCCCAGCTTGTATGTATAAATAAATAAATCTTAAAAAAAAAATTCATATGGAAATGTAAGGGACCCAGAGAGTCAAAATAATCCTGAAGGCCTCCCAGGGGGGGCAAAGGGTTGAGTCTTAGCACTGTGAAAATATCCACAGCTACTGCAGCACAAGTTCGATCCCTGGCCAGGGAGCTTCCCATTTGGCCCAGTAGACCTCTCCTGACTCGCCCGCTGCTCCCCTCAGCAGTAGATGTCAGTCAATCTGCCTGTTCTGCTCCCCACTCTATCTCTAGTGAATCGTCTCACCAACGCCCCCACCACATACCTCTGGCCTACACCCAGCTTATATATGCATAAATAAATATATATTTAAAAAATAAATAAATAAAAATAATCTTGAAAAAGAAAAATAAATCAGGAATTACTCCTCATACTGGATTTTAAAACTTACTATGAAGCTATAGTCATTAAAGTTTCTGTAGTACTGCCATAAGGATAGACACATAGATCAATGGACTAGAACCAAAAGTCCAGAAATAAACCCTCACATTCATGGTCAAATGATTTTTGACAAGACTGGTGAGATCACTAATGGCAGTGATGGTTTCTTCAAGAAAGAGTACTTGAAATAATACAAAAAAAATTTTTTTAAGTAAGTGAAATAAATTTTAAGGGTTAAAATAAAAATCAGCAATTTGTAACAACTTAAAAAAAAAAAACACAAAAAAATCAATGCTTGGACCACTGGATTTGCACACGCAAAAGGACAAACTTGAATCCCTACTTCATACTGTATATAAAAATCAACTCAAAATTAGGTAAATGTAAGAGCTAAAACTATGAAATATTTAAAAGAAAACACAGGCCTAAATCAATAACCAATAATAGCAATAATAATGTTCAATGTATTGAGGCCTCACTGGTGGTGCAACCGGTTAAGTTATAGCACTATGACGCTATCTGGAGCCACTGCGGCACAAGTTTGATCCCCGGCCAGCAGATCTCTCCTGTCTCACCCGCTGCTCCCCTCAGCAGTGTACTTCAGAAGATACACCTGATTTGCTCCCCACTGTGTCTCTGGTGCACCACTCAAAACCTCTGGCCTACACCCCAGTTCTTGTATGCT
The DNA here is from genome assembly GCA_004024925.1 of Scalopus aquaticus. NCBI lineage: Eukaryota > Metazoa > Chordata > Mammalia > Eulipotyphla > Talpidae > Scalopus > Scalopus aquaticus. The sequence continues at coordinate 5,296 of PVIJ01025212.1, forward strand.
AAATAAATAAATCTTTAAAAATAATAATAATGTTTAATTTATTGAGCATCTACTCTATGATGGTCACCCTATCAGGTTCTTCATATATATAATCTCACTTTTATAAGATGATACATCCTACTTTACTCTTTCTCACCATATCTGTTTCTCACTTAAAATATCTAAGTCCTAAGTACATCTTAAAAATATAGCTGATATGAGTAAAACATAGCTTCAAATATTTACTTATAAATTTAAAGTTGCACATACGAATGTTCGTATTTTATTTTTCTGTTTTTCAAGTCATCAAAGTTGGGCATGAAATAAAGAGTAAGTGGCAAGGTATAAATGGTACATTAACTGCTGATTTCTTTATATTATTTTTTTCTATCCCATTAATTTAAAGTTCAAATTTTTTAAAATGAAAGTCATTTTAATCTGAGAGGGAGGGAAAATGTTATTTCAAGCATACCCACACCAAAGACTTACTACTGAAACCAGAAAGTGTCAGAGGATGTGTGTCTTCAAATCTCAAGGTTGGATGTTTTGAGATAAAAACAAATAAAGGTTATCAACAAACAGCCATCCCTATTCTAAAATGTAAAGCTGATGCTCTGAAGCAGCAGACCACAGAAGGAGATGTGGGGGAGAGTGGTAAGTGGTGATGTTTCTGATTACAAGATAAATGTCTGCAAATTTGCATGGATTTGTATGTTTCAAGGGGAAGGGGCCACCGCTCTCTTCAGATGCTCAGATGGAAAACACTTAAGACCAATGCATATCAGTTGAAAGAACAAATGAAGGGACTCCACAGCAGAGCAGAGCCAGGGCACTTCGCAAAAACAGCTTCCTTGGTTTCATTTTTGCCTTCCAACTCCACAAATCATGCCAGGAGTGCCTTGAGCTTTTTGCTGCAAAAGCTTTCAGTAACTGTTTTTCTGAACAAAATTCAATTACATAGCAAAGGGTCTTACCAAGATTAGTGAATCCATCCTGAAGGGCCCATAATCGAGCCCAAGGGGCAGGGACAGGCTCCTCTGGTTCTTGGTCCTCAGGAATAGAGGCGAGTTCTTGAGTGGACACTGTGTCTAAGGAGCTCAGCGTCCCTGAGCTGGAGTGAGAGGACTGACTAGAGGTGGGTGCTGTGCTGGTGGAGGAACTGGATGTGCCCTGGGGCTGTGAGGCGGCGCCATATGTCTGTGAGGAGAGGCCATGTGGCTGGGAGCAGGCACTGCTGCTGTGGGGCTGCTGATGGTCCACTTCTGTCTCCCGAGACATTACCACCTCAAAAGGAAGTGTCCAATAATAAAATGAGTTTTCAGAACAAGACTTTAAGTTCAAGAGCAAAGAATGGGCATTTGCGATGGGGAAAAAAATCCATGGTAAGCATGTTATGCAAACATTAACACCCTAACATTCTAAAATTCTAGACCTTACATCTTCTAGACAGAATTTTTCACAAATCACTTTCAACAGATCTGGTCTTTTGTCTGACAGTCATAAACCACAGGGAAAAGAAACCAAAAATTTATTTGATGGCTATAATTAAGGAAAAAGCAAAGAAAAGGCATTAGGGTTGGGGGGCAGACTCGTAACTGCTTATATTCACCTAATCTCTAAAAATTAGAATGAAAAGTAGTATGTATTCATTAATACAATTCACACTATACTTAAATTTCATACAAGGTTTGGATAGGGGAACAAAAAGGGGTAGGCGGCTTGGGGCAGAAGATGGGCAAAGAGAAAATATATAGTAACTCCAAGCACCATAACTGGGGTGGCCACTTACATAAAATGTCACTGAAGTCCCTTCTCCCACAGCTAGCTACTAGAGGGTAAGGACCCTGTTGCTAGTTTTTTTCTATTCCTTGATTTGTAAGGACCAGGCCACTTAAAGAGGCAGAATACAAAGACTGCTCTAAACAAGCGCCTAGCCCTTTGTGATGCTGATTAACTATGGGGCTCATCTTTTCAGGACCTTATGTGGCCTTCAACCCTAAGAATCCTGCAGAAGCCATTCTTTGAGTTACAGAGACCAGAAGAGATTGAATCCTTGCTTTAGCATTAACATGGACAGTTAAACTCTAATAACTGAACCTATAGTAAAATAACTTTGAATCCCTAATCTGACTTTTTTCTGAAGTGCATTTTCTCCTGATCCACATACTCAGGCTACTCCTCCAGAACACAGTAAAACACTACTCACACTGACTGCATTTACACAATTTTCCACATATAAAGGTCCTGTTGAGTTTTCCTTGGTGCACACCAGGAAGGTGATGCTAAAGTTGAGTCTGCCACTCCAGGATCTGAAGCTCTAATACTACGTCGTCCAGGCTGTGTCCTTCTGCAGATTTTTAAGCAGGACTTTTTCACACTGAAAACTGGCAAAAGATAGTGTCAAGAGTTAGTTGCTGTCAACAAACAGTATCATAAACAAGACCCTGGCCTCAGCCACCAGGAGTGGAGTGGTTAGAAGCAAACAAGCCTGGAATCAGTTGCCGGAATCAAATCTTTACATGATTTTTAGGTAGATCACGACCTCTCTGAGTCCATTTCCTTATCGAAAAAAGTTTGAGAATTAAATGAGATGATGCAAGAATGCTCCTCCCCCAATAATGCTTGGTAATTCGAGAACAGAATTGCAGTCCAAAAGAAACGACACCCAGAAAAAAATCCTCACAAGTGCAATACAATTTTTTTTTTTTTGCTCAAATAGAGAAAGCGAATCCCAAAGAGAATTGGTGCACTCCTTCCTCTACCCACCCCCTAACTCCACACACTTACTTATGGATACTCGCTGTACATCCTCCGAGGGTCAGTGTTTTCAATTCCTGCAACACCTACCAGCTAAGAGTGGGGTTCTCTGTATATATTTCAGAGATTGGACTTTAAGTATGGTTTAATTACTAATATTTTTGGAATTATTTATTAAAAACAAAAAAAAACTTTGCCCTGATTTTGAAGGGCACAACGTTGTTCCTTCCTATCCCGTAGGCCTGGGCTAGTTTCAGCTGGTAACAGGGGAAGTTAACTTTGCGTCAAAGTTGATCTACAAAGAAGGAAGAGGATCGCCCACGCCATTCTTCGACACCCCCTCCCCCCAAACATACACCAGGTCAAAAACTGGGAGGGAGCTCAAGAGATTCAGCCTGCATTAAAAGCCTGAGCGTGGGATTCGAACCCCCAAACACCCAAGAAGAGCTCCCCACTATGACTCACCGCGTGAGCCCACCAGGAGCCGCACACTCTCCCCGACCACAGCCAGCCGAGTGGCGCTAAACCAGCTGATACAAACTCCCCCCTCAGCCAATCAAAACACCTCTGCGCTGACGCTGGACCAATGAAGAGAAACGGATGTGGCCGCTTTCGTACTCTCCATGATTGCTGGGAGTTGTAGTTCAAAACACTGAGCGGAACTCAGAATTCTTGTTTTCCCCTGAGTGATCCCGCCCCCCCCGCCTCCCCAGCCAATCAGTAATCACTGGTCGGGTCTACCGCTTTCTCCCTTTTGCCCCCACCCGCGACCTCAGGCAGAGTAGGCCGAGGGCCAGATGTGGGGCGGTAGAGTGGGCACCTTGCTCCGTGCGTGGGGGTTATGGGCAACAGGAGCCCTTGGAAGGAGACCGCTAAGCTGCAATGCTGCGTCGGCGGCGGGAAGCAACTCAGCCCGGTGTTGGAATTGCAACAGTCCGGCGGGCTCCGTGAGGGAACACGGGCTGTTTTGCCCGCAGTGCCGGGCACTGCAACCGCCCGACCCTACCCAAGACTACTTCAGCCTCTTGGACTGGTACGGGAGGGGGTTTCGTGTGGCGGGCCGGTTTCATGGGGCGTGAGAGTCGTCGGGTGCTGCGTGAGAGAGGGGAGGGCCGATCAGGCTCTGGAGAAGGAAGGACCGGTAGATTGGTGGGCGGAGCCCTAGAAAATCGAGGCTCCGGGAAAATGGAGGGTGGGATGTGTCCAGAGAGGGGACGCTGGGAAGCGGGACCTAAGGTAGAGAACTTTAAGAGTTGAAGACTAGAGTGGAGGGAGAACTAGAGCAAGGAAAGAAATTAAAATAAATTGGGGGATGGAGGTTTTAATGGAGAAGACTTGAGAGGCGGAGCCTCTGAGAGGGCCCCAAGAGACAGAGTCCGAAAAACTTGGGTTGAGACTTTTAAGAAGAGTATTGAGCTGTGATCCCACACAAGGAAGTAAAAGTTCAGGGAAAATTTAATATTGGGGGCGGAATCTAAAGGGAAAATGGAGAAAGGATGTCTGAGAAATGGATTTTTTTTCCTGTTTTCTTCAAAAGATTGAGGGACTTGATGAGGTGACATTAGGCAAAGATAAACTGTTCGGATAGGGAAGGAAACAGAAAGCGAAAGGAACTGGATTAAAATAAAGTGGCAAACAGTATGAAAGGACCTGGTCCTTAGAAATATGGGATGGAATTTGGGGATGTTATTTCTCCATGATTCTGGGATCTGCCAGTCACTGAACACTTATGACAGGCTGTGGTAACTGACCCCTGAAGTTCTTCAAGAAGCCAGTCTTGTTCTCACCTCAGGGCCTTTGCATGTTTTCTCTGCCTGGATGACTGTTTCCACTGATCTTTTTGATTACTCGTCATCATCACTCACATCAGCTTAAATGTGATCTCTTTGTCCACCACTCTTTGACTGTATTCAGTTTTCCATTCTCAGCACTTACCACTCTTGGAAATTTTCTGTCTACAAGTTTATTAGTTCTCGTTTATTGTGTCTGCTGAGAGCAGGAACCAACCCTGTAGTATACAGATATATAAATATTTGATGCATGAATTTCTTCTCCCAATTTCCTTCTAGCAACCGTTCCTTCAGAGTTGACACTGCAAAGCTCCAGCACAAGTACCAGCAACTACAGCGTCTTGTCCACCCAGATTTCTTCAGCCAGAGGTCTCAGGTAGTCTGTTGGCCACCCCTGATTATAGTGAAACATATGTGCACACTGGGTGGGTGGCTGTGGCCTTGTTTTTATGAGGGACAGATCTGGACAACCAACTCTACCCTGTGAACCAGGGCCTGGACCTGGGCTGCACTCATAGCTTTTACCTGACTTACCAGCAGAATTAGAACCCATTTGTTGAAAATAAAGATAGCTCATCCACACCAGTTTTATTCTGGCCACGTCCTTATGTGCCAGTCCATAAGTAATTTGTGAAACAGTTTGTGAATATAGGATAGCTGATTTGAATAATAATAATAATAATCTTCATCTCTACTAACAGACTGAAAAGGACCTCTCAAAGAAGCACTCAACCCTGGTGAATGATGCCTATAAGACTCTTCTGGCCCCCGTGAGCAGGGGACTATATCTTGTAAGGTCATTGCCCAACCAGTCTATGTGTGTTTGCCTGGTGTCCAGTATGCTATGGTTCAGCTGCTCCCCTATGTTCAGCAGAAGAGTGCTTGAGACATGAGCAACCCCAGGGACCCAGCCATGTTAACCTCAAAGATATTACACATGTATAGTTTTCTCTGAGTATTCTAGATAAACCTTACTTGTCTGATTGCATTTTTTTACCATCTATAAATTTCAAAGGTTGGCTGGTGATGAATAATCTTTATGTGCACTTACTTGAACCTCCTAAGTAAAGGAATGACTCCCTAGGATCTCATAGTTTCCAGTAGCAGAGAATACCTTCCCAGCACTCCTCAGTTCAACTTTCAGCTCTCTAATTCCACACTTTCATTATTAG
>PVIJ01025213.1:0-11005 GCA_004024925.1 Scalopus aquaticus
CTATAGGGAGGCCAGGTGGGAGAGAGACACTCAGCGGTGGGGGAGGGGGGAGGGGAGGATAAGGGCACAAAATGGAAGAGAGGAGAATACAGGGGACCATGGAGATGGATCACGGGTGAATTGGTGGTGGGCTGCCCAAGGGGAATACAAAATGTAAAAGACACAAATAACAATAAAAAAAAATGGAAAAAAAAAAAAAAACATACTAACACTACTTAGTCCAATGTTTCTTTTTGGTATTTTCTACAAATGGTTTGTTTAGGTTAGATGCCCACACCCTGTAAAAAAAGATTTTAAATGGAAATTTGGCACAAAATGTACCTTGCTCTAGATAGTAGTGTAGTCACATGAGTGTAGAATCAATCATCTACTACCCTGGGTACTAAGGTCTGTCTCTGAAACTAAATCTCATAACTCTAGTCCTAACCGGGAAATAGTAGAACCTAAAATATCCTCTCTTGCAAAATGGCCCAACTCATTTAGAATCAGAGAGGTTCATTCCCAGGACTTATACCAATGTTCCCCCAATATGTTGGCCCTAGGGTGATCTTAAGGAGATTTCAATCTTTTAGCACGCACATGTATACACAGGGAAAACTTGGCATTTGCCATTTTAAATGCCACGAGTAGCAAGTCTGTACTGCTGTCATCAGTAAGTTCATTTTTATATCTTTGCAAACAAATTCTGCAGCCTACAAAATTATTTGGGAGTTTCCACTGCCAAATATGAAAGTCAAAGATATATTGTCTACACCAACTTGTTCTTTTCTTAAGTTTATAAACTTAAGTCTTCATTATAAACTTTAAGTTTATAAACTTAACTCGTCATTCTCTTCTATGCCTTCATGTGACACCAATGATGCATTCACACTTGAAACTCCTTATTAACCCCAAACTCCAAACTTACTAGCCCCAAACTTGCCATGCTGCAGACCTAAAATTCAAGAATTACTGATGTTAGCATTCCTTTCTTGGATGATCAAGTGGAATGTAGCAATTTGAATCCTGTAAAACCCATGAAATTAACAAAACTAAGACATTTGCTGGAACTATCCATTTCGGGGTCTTTCATATTATAAAGAGCAGCAGTTCCAGAGTTCTCTTTCTTGGCTGTACTAAGACAGCTGGGTGCCAGGCCTACAAAAATCACTGGTACTAAGGGGGACTAGTCAGTGGACTCCAAAATTCTCTTTAGCCACAGTCAGGACATTCTCTTGGTTAGACACATAGTATTTCTGTTGTGGTCTTTCTGTTGAAGGCAATAAATCTCCCTTGTTTCCCCCAAAAAAGAGATGTTTGTAAGGTTTCAGTTAAAATCTTTTATAGCGTGCATTATCATGTTCACAGATCAAAGTTATTTATTTGATGAGAAGTACTTAACTTTGAAAATTATTTTTGGTATATAGGTCTTTTGGGAATTTTGACTTTTGCCAAGAAAGAATCCTTGGAGTCAAGACCAGACAACCTGAGTTCTAGTTTCCTGTATTAAACAGACAAGGCCATAATCTTTTAAGACATGCACCTTTGAAGTAAAGTTCTTGGAATAAGTGGAACTAAAGATAACTTCAATCCCCCTTCTTCTCAACAGATGATAGAGACCCTTAATCTAATGAACCTGAAGCTATGAAAAGACCACCTGTACCCCTCCATCTCAATTTGCTCTTGGTCTTCCCTTTTGGTTTATTTTCTAAGTTAGAAGTATTTTTCCTTCTTATCACAGGTAAATTTTCCATGCTAGCTCTCATTTTCATCCTCCTCTGCCTCTTCTGGCCATTGTTGATACTTTAATATGACCCATAATTTTCTAAATCCATGTCTCTGCTCATATGAATTGCCATACTATTCATCAGAAAATTTTACTCAAAATCTAACTGAAGCACCACTTACTGCCTCTTGCCTTTTCTGAATCCTGACTTGAAGAAATTCCTTTTATCCTGTGCATCTTACCAGCTTTCACTTTATTCATATACCACAGTGCTCACCTGCCTGGTGATGATCATACACTTGCCTTGTGCTTTCTTCTGGATTATAAACCCCTGACTTCTTACTCTCTATATCGTGTAACTTCTTACACATATTAATGGTGAACCTGCACTGAATAATGATAAATAGATTTAAAGTTTACTTACATACTGACTCCAAATCTGATTAGTAACTTAACTGCTATTGTATGTGTAGTCTCTACCAGGAAAGGGATACACTTCAGAAACATGTATCTATACTACTAAGTAAATTGCCAGTTAGTCACAGATTCAATCCCAAAAGACATAGACTCTCAGTCATATGTACCTAATCACTTTTTCTGTTACTCTAGTTTAGAGACTTTTTCCCCCAAGATCCCAATTAGTAAAGTTAAAAAAGAGAGTAGTGACAACAGGGGGTTAAAGAATGTTTACTACTCTTCCAAGAAAAATCACTGTAAGTGTGGAAATGTTGTGGGTGATGACAGGATATCCACTCCAAACAACTTTCTCTTGCACCTTCAAGCAAACATCTTCCACTTCACTGTATGTGAGAACAAGTTTTTCTCTTGTTTTGGAAAAAGGTTTATCTATGGCACAACGTCACTTTGTAAATAATAAATATTAGTTGAGAAAAAAAAACATACCAGTAAGAGTACAGGAGACTAAGAGATAAAAACAAACACTGAAATAAGACACCACTCACTCAACTTCTCTTACTCAGATTCTTCAGCAATTTTGTACAAGGGTTAAACAATGAGTTAAACAGTGACCACAAGTTCCAAAGACTTTGTTCTTTCACATACTCATGAGAGCATAGCATCTTCTGCACTCAAATATTTCTGAACATTTACACTCTTGGACAATGTATTCAAGTGAATAACTACATTAAGTTGTACTTATTGCCTGCCCCATTCCTTTTTCTTAATTTCTTTTCTTAATTTCCCCCACTAAGAGTTATTTTATTTCTTCCATATAATGTTAATCACTACTTGCCTTATTCCTCTAATAAAAGCAATCATGATCTTTAACATTTAATGTCTTAATATATTTTAAAATATTTCCTCTGCAAAGTCAGTACTTTTTTTTTTCATTGATTTATTCACTTACTGAATATTTATTGACCACTTGCTATATGCCATTTACTACTCTAGGTGCTGGAAATAAGATGTGATCAAAACACAAATCCCTGCTCTCAAGGAGTTATGTTTTAATGCAGGAGGTAGCACACACCTGCACATCAGGAGGTGTAAAGTATTACGGGGGAAAAAATGAAGCAGACTCAGGGACTAAAAAGTGCTAGAGAAGATCACTATTTTTTGGCAGAGAGGTGAAGAGTGAAGTGGAAGAGCAAATGTTACAAATATCTAGAAGATGGACATTCCCAGGAAGAAAAAATTTAAATGTCAAGGTCCTGAGGAAGGAGTTTTTATCTTTTTTTTTTCCTTTTGGTCCAGTTAAGGAGTAGCAATGGATAATTAAGAAACTCTACAGCATATCACACTATACTAGGTAAAGACATCATTTAATTAAGGCTCAAAACTGTCTACTATTTTAAATTACTTTCCCAATAAAATTATCATATAAAAAGCAAAATAATCAAAACTATACTATCTTCTTAAATTAATATTGTTGAGTACCAGTAAGTATTCAGATAATCCACCTGAACAAAACCAGATCCTGGCTTTAAAACATCCCAGATATAATGCATGACATTGTGTGATACTGATTCAGTTCCTTCAAAGTCTTGTTCTTACTCTTGGCCTGAGTCTGTCTAAAAACAAGAAATGACAAGATAATGTATATAAATTACTAGATAGGTGTCCAAGAACTATTCATCATGTGTCACTACTAACATTATACTTAAGTATTGTCTATTAGGATAAAGATTCCAGGAAAGCAAAGGACCTGTTTCATCCAACATTCCATTATTAGTACCTAGAAAACAGTATTTGAGCTATTCTATTAGATGCTCAATAAATACTTGTAAAATAATAAACGATTCCCAGAGGAATCAAATGAAGGCTGAAATTACTAAGGTGATAGCCAAAACACATAAACTGACATTTAAAATAAGAGGCACGCCAAAGAGTTAAAAGTGAGCCAGTACCAACTCCATAGCATAGCGCAGGGAACAGAGGTGATGAGAAGACCATGGGACCCCTGGATGGCAAGGCCTCCCAAGTTAGATAACATGGGTTCTACCAAAAACTTCTCACTATCAAGCCCTGACTTGAGTGCCTCAGTAAATAGCACTATATTAACTAGAAAAGACAAAATAAGAGGTATAATAATTTTACTCTTGAGCAGATGGAATATGTGATGCCTACAGAACTTTAAGTGTTAAAAAAAATATGTTGGTCTGATAGTATGTAATTAGTACTAAGAAAAAATGAGTAATTTTTCAAGCACAAGTGAAATTCAAATTGTTACATGAAGTCTTCTAATTTTTATAAGTTAATAACCCAGTTTTTTAAATTCTGTGAAATTCTATTCAGGACAACATAAAAAAGACAATCGCATACAAGACACCAGTTTACAATCTCTGAGAAGAGACAGAGAACAAAGATAATCAGGAGCGGGGACCTGGGGAATAAAGGGAAGATAAAGAAATTAGGTCAATGAGGGAAGAGTCAGAAAATTAAGAAGAAAAATCCAAATAAGATGTGATATGAGAGCATTCAAGGAAAAAGAGCATTTGAAGAAAGAAATAATCAACAGCCTCAATATTACAAGGCATCAGGTAAGAAGTGGATCAAAAGGTGCTTCAGATTTGGCAAGAAGTTCACTAGAGATCTTTGCAGATACAATCTTATGAAAGTAGGAGATGTAAAAACTTGATTTCAGTGGAAACTGTTTTTGCTCAACACTATTCCCAATGCTTAGAAAGTAATACCTGAGCTATCCCCTAGTTACTCAATAAATACTTAAGAGCAAATAAAAATATGACAAAAAGGAGATAGAAATGTGCTGCAGTGTTCATGTGGTCAGAGAGGATATGTTGATGTGGTAATGACTATAACAAAACCAGTAAGATTTTGTGAGTCCTTAAGGGATGGCAGGCACTATTCTGAATGTTTTTCAGTTTAGGATGCAAGATGCACAACTTTAAGAAGTCATCCTTACATTACAGATGATGAGACAGAAGGTGAGAGATGGATGTAACCATTTGCAAATTCCAGAGTACAGATGAACCCAGGATGTCTGAGTCAAAATACAAGGGAAAACACACATGCACAGCAAAAAAATAAAACACACACACAGATGAAAAAAAAAATCTCATTTTTACATAATATAAATATTATGTTAAAAGTTATATCAAAAACATGAAACTTAGGAACTGAGCACAAGTTAGGGATGTAGGTACTTCTCACATGGAAGAAGGGCAAAAAATGAGGGCTCTCGGAGTGATGCCAACATCAGACTCACTGTACATTTTATAAATGTACTAGAAGAGACTGAGTAATCTGATGTCTCAAATTTTGCAAATGACACATTGAGTATCTCTAGGGTGTGAAATGCCAACCTGACAAAAATAAAGCAAAGTACATTTAGTGATGTGCTATAAGTTCACAGCACCCAAGAATGGGATCTGGCAACTTCATGAAATAGGTAAGTATCTCTCCAATCTCCATTTCAATACCGCTTTCTGTTTCTGTGTGCTCCACCATCCTCTGATCTGTGGCGGGCCTTGGGTCTGTAACCTATCTTATTGTAAAGCTAATGCTGAAAGACCCAAAGACTGACCAAGAGAGCCAAGAGCTGAAAGTCAACCTAAGTCAGAGGTTTGGACTTCAGGATAGAATACCAAGCCCTGTGGATCAAAAAGAGCCCAACAAGGACTAATCCTCAAGGAAACAATGCCGAACACTGCAGCTAGCTGTGCCTCCCCAAAATAGACACAAGTCTTTTCCAGCTAAAGTGCCTGGCTGTAGTATGTAGAGGTGGTGAACAGTCGAGCTCATCACTGCAATATGTGGCACAGATGGAAAATAAGAACATGATTAAGAGTTTGTTAAGTAAATACATGTGGAATTTCGGGTAAATAAGGACCACTTCTAGATGACAAAGAAGATCACCTTCAGAATCAAGAATCACATGTTTCTTGAGGGGCTACTATATATGCAGTTAGAACAGAATGGATATAGCCTGAAGTGAAAATTGCTCATATAAATATTTAGTAGCTACCAGATCACAGAGTAACCAGTTTTTCTCCTTATACTTTTAAAGTCATAATGCTTTTATTATCCTGATACTACAGGTAAAGGAAACTGAGGCTTTGGTGACTTAGCCAAGACCACATAACTATTATTTGGAGGTAATCAAATAATATCTCAGATCACACTCTGGTCCACACTTTATTGCCTTTATTCCTCTTCTACAAAACATAAAAATAAAACTTGATTATAATATATGTACATTTTTCTAAAAATCCATCGATATCAACTAAAGTCCTCCAATCCAACACCATTAAATATTATATATAATAGAATTCACCAAAAAAAAGACTGTAGGCCTGTCCCCCAAAAAATTATTATGAAAATGTTTGACTAGACTTTGAAGCTCACTTAGAAAATACTAAAAGCAATACAGAGTTTTCCAAATGAAAATAACATATCTCTATTAAATTCCAAATCTTAAATTTAAGGTGTTTTTGGTTTTTTTTTTTTTTGTCTTCTTTCCATCTGCTGTCAAATACAGGGGATGATTTCAAACAGAAGAGTGCCCTTGGAGAGTCATCAGAGGTCATGTGGAATTGTTATCAAAGATAATGTTTCCATGTAAAACAGAATCAACTCTTCTGTGGACACAAAAATTTCCATCTGGAAGAAAGTCACCAAAGAAAGGAAAACAAACTCAAAGCTGCTTTAACATTTTAACCAAATTAGATATAAACAAAGACCACCAAACATTAAGCAGCAGAAGTGGTGGTGTTAGAAAATGAGCTTGGAAGCAGACCATGTGAATGTGCAATTTAATATGCCTGATGCTAAGTGCCATTCTCACATTTTACATCTTCTTTTATCAGATAAAAGAAGACATTTAAAACAGTGTAATACTGGGGTAGTCTTTATCTTTTATACTCACATAATGAAACACATATGGAAAGGATGAGATGATTTGTTTCAAAATAAATCAGATTGAGGAAAGGGGTGGGGGCAGGAGTAGGCGAAACAAGTAATTGTTCAAGTTGGATAATAAATATATGTAGGTACATGTTTCCTCTTATGTTTTATTGATACTGTTCTACTTATTCTGCCTATATTTTACATGTCCCATAATTAAGGGGTTTTCCTTAACCAGTTTAAGAAATTTTAAGGTATATTAGTACACTTGCGTTGATTTTGGTATATGTTTCTAGATCAGATAAAATATCTGTCCAAAATTTAAAAACCAGAATATGATCAAGATACAAATGTCGCCACTAAACTGTGTACAGTCTATAGTCTGCCTCACTTAGTTCAGTGAAAGCCTGGGACAACAAGATCACAGTCAAGGATTCCAATTTTTTAAGATCTAGTTTGATTTCTTCTATTCCTCACATTTACAATTCTAATCTCAGCTGACCATGTCAAATTGCACTCTGGTCTATAAAACAAAGAATGATGTGTAATCCTTGAATGAGGATGGCAGCTACAAAATAAGACCTCATTATATCTGACAGCAACACCAAAAGATAGATATTCAATTCAACAGGGATTGTGGAGTATGGTTCCAATAAGCTTTAAAACCACTACGCCTTAGAGTTTCCCTGGTCCATTTCATTCTCCCTCAAGTCTTTTCACCTAAAGTCCATATTTCACACATTAGTTTTGTTCTCATGATCATTCTACAACACTAAACTGGAAAGTCCCAGGCTTTGCTTCTACTAAACACAAATGACCTTTGTATGGTGAGATCAACATACTGCTTAGCAAGTTTGTGGGGAAAAAAGTTTTCCAAACTTTACTGTTTAAAGTAAATATAATTTTTCTGTCTAAAATGTTCATTGGAACTAGCAAACCAAAGGGTTGGTATTATTTAATTATATTTGCAACCTATTTTACAACTCTTGAAAACCAAAGTAGCCCTCATTGACCTCATTAAAAATTACATGAACTTTTGGTTACATATATATGTAAAATACACAACAAAAAGAAGTTTTAATACTCTTGTTTATCTATACTCCTCTTTTAATTCACACATCCAAATTAATGTTTCCCATTCAAAAGGGCCTGAGACTAATGGCAGCTTTTTTTTCTCTGACTCAAGAGAGCTTACTGGGATGGGATGAAGAGGAAAGGAAGGGATGATGGCAATGGATTCCATTTTAGGATACACTTTTATCCTGGGTAGGGAGTATCCTTTCTCCAATGTGACAACTTAATGATAACTTAATTGAGTACTTGCCTTTCATTCATTAGATGGGATTGCTGTGTAATTAATCAAAGGGGAAATCCACTAGGCCAAAATTTCTCAATTACTTCCCCTTTCTGTAAGAAACAAAAACTAAACTTCTTTATCAAGGGAAATAGATAAACTGCTTCCAAGTGCAATAAGCCAGGGTGTTGTAGGGAAAGCAAGGAACTATAAGGAGAAAGAGGAGCTAAAACACAGCAAGTACCTTCTCCAAGCCCAGCTAAGCAGTGCTGCCAGGGACCCATGACACATAATGAACCCTCATAGTTCAGAGGTGAGCTTGAAAAAAGATACTGTGGTTTAGGGGGTGGTCAGAATGATAAAACAAGTCCATCTGACTCCAAAACTTCTCTTCCTACTTCATTAGCCTAGGAAAAGTAGTACCTGTCATTAGTTTGTTACAACTTAAAATAGATTCATGAATAAGTTTCTTCATAAAAATGCTCAGCTCTAAGCAAACATATAATCCAATACCTACTGACTCTACACAACAATGCTTGGCGAAAGCAAACACACTTTAACTCCTATTCTTTACTAATTTACAGACATGCAGAAAATGAATATTTACAAAGGATGACAATGCAGATGTGCAACTATCTCACAGAAGATCTCATGAAGTAGATATTCAATCAATGAATTACTCAGCAAAAAACAAACAACCCCACTTCCCACCCAACCCCCAAAGTAATTGCGCCAAAGTAAATGAAATGGGATTATTTATCTTTGACTTTCTCTGGAGATAATTAGAAAAAAAGCTTCCCAGCTCTCAGAAGCAGTAATCACACATTCATAAAGTGGCAGGAGAGGGTGGGGATGGTCACTTGAAGCTTATCCAATGCTATTTGCTACAAGTGGAAGCACGGTAAGACTATGACTGCCAAGTAAGTTGGCTCCCTTAACACCCACTGCCAACCATTTTCTTCCTGTCTACCACTACTTCAGGGATGGGAGCAGTAAGTGCTGACTTTCCCTGCCTTTTTTAGTAAGGGGTAGGGAGGGGGTGAGGACTCAGGTACATGTGCCAACTCTTGTCAATATAACTTAAATCGAAGTTAGTGGGTGAAATTTAAGGCAGTTGTTTGTTTTCCTAATAAGAGGGACAGATAATGGGGCCTCCCTGGTGGTGCAGCAGTTAAGCACTGTGCTGTGGAGCTGTCGCTGCAGTGACGCCCAGCCTGGGAGATTCCCATATGGCATGGCAAACCTCTCCTGCCTCGCCCGCTGCTCTCCTCAGCAGTGTATTTCCATAGATCTGCCTGTTCTGCTCCCCGCCCTGTCTCCAGTGAATCCTCTCGCAGCCCCCCACCTCTGGCCTGTACCCCAGCTTGTATGCATAAATAAATCAATCTTTAAAAAAAAAGGAGGGGCAGATGATGCTACTATCCCCCAACTGCATACATAATCCTTTTCACTTTCTACTCAAAACTGGAACAGTGAAAGCAAGCATGAGGATGAAATCAATGAGGCCAAGAATAACAGAGCAAAAAATCAGAAGCAGCCTTGGTCTCTGGGCAGTAGAATCATCACCAGCAAATGCCTATGGCCAGGCTTCTGCTTATATGAAAAAAGTGAACTCCTATTTACTTAAGCCACTTTCAGTCAAACTGTTATATGAAGTTGAACATGCCCCTAATAGATAAAACATATCAATGCTAAGTACCCACACAAGTCCCAGCTAACCTAGTGCATGTCACCACCTAACTTACTTTGAATTTGAGCTTTGCATGCTGACATGGATAAGACACAAGACTCTAAACCAGACATTGACAACGACTTGTTCAGACCTCAGGCAAATCATTCACCTCTCTGAGCCTCAGTCTTCTCACACTTATAGAATAATAATGTCGTCTGCTCTGCCTACCTCACGTGATTGCTATTAGGGAAAATGAATAAATCCAGAAGCGTTACATGAATATAAAAGATGTATGTTCCTTGTATATATGTAATTGCTACATCTCCCACCCCCAAATTGTCCAGGAAATAAACTATGGCACTGACGTTTACTGAAGAACACAAAACAACTACTTAATAGGTTATTTAATTGTATCCTCTCCAGCCAACAGAGAATCGATACACCAGAAAAGTTTTAAACCCACTGAGAATAAGGGTAGTCAATGCAAACAAGAAAGGTGCTCTACAGTTACATTTATTCTAGATCCTACTTTCTAATTCATCTTTTATTTGAGTAAGGAACAACTGTACCAAAAAATAAGCAACAGTGGCTTTGTGGGTCAATACTGTTAACGAACTTTAAACCTCTTAATCTGTGAAAGCTGCTCCTACTGATTAGCATGCTCCAGTTCTTTGAAAAGGCTTAAAATTTAAGTAAAAAATTTGGTTCGCAACCTTCTGCTGTCTACAAGAAACACACCTAATTGCGGAAGATAAACAGAGATTAATAGTTAAAGGATGGAAAACAATCCTACAAGCAAATGGACCAAGAAAAAAGGCAGGAACAGCTATACTTATATCAGATAAAATAGACTTCAAACTTAAAAAGGTAAAAAGAGACAGAGCTGGTCACTACATCATGATAAAGGGGACAATAAAACAGGAGGATATAACAATCATCAACATATACTCCCCAAATGAAGGAGCACCAAAATATATCAGACAATTATTATCATCCCTGAAAACAGACATTA
>PVIJ01025214.1:0-11004 GCA_004024925.1 Scalopus aquaticus
CCCGGCCGGGGAGAATCCCACATGGTGCGGCAGACCTCTCCTGCCTCGCCTGCTGCTCCCCTCAGCAGTGTACTTCTGATCTGCCTGTTCTGCTCCCCACTCTGTCTCTGGTGAACCCTCTCGCCGCCCCACACCTCTGGCCTGTACCCCAACTTGTATGTATAAATAAAAAATAAATCTTTAAAAAAAAAAAAAAAATACTATACTAGTATTATTCTTGGATATACCATTAATTTTTGAAAATGATTATTCAAACTTCTGCTTTAAGCTTAAGAGTCACAAAAACTCTCAACATCAACATATTACTCCTGCTGCAGGAATGATAAAGTGAAGTAGCAACATGAAAAAAATGTTAACTTTTTATACTGTTAAATGCATTTTTTAAATCTTAATAGACTAATCATTCATATGAAAAGATAACATTAATTTTATACCAACAAATTGTTATTGCAATCATGCTCATAAGGCTTGCATAATCATTTGAACCATGTTCAAAAAGTTTAACTAAATATGGTCTCCAAGGACTCTAATATTTGGAACATACACAGATGTGTAGTATGTGTGTGTGTGTGTGTGTGTGTGTGTGTGTGTGTGTGTGTGCGTGCGCGCGCGCACGCCAGCAAACAGAAGTAGGACTTTGGAATAGGAAGGCCATTGTTTGCATCTAGGTGTAAAATTTTCCCGTAAGTTATTTCACCTCCCCAAAACTCTTTTTTTATCTACTTATAAGGTTTCTAGCATTTACAAAAACAGTACAGATCCTATTAGGTTGCTATGTATCAAAATCTTTCTCATCACATTACTAGCAGATAACTTGATGTAGCAAAAACTAATTAAATGATAGCAAAATAAAAATATTAATATAACTATGACTATGTATGCATTATATTCTTATAAAACATATATATACACATATGGCATATACACACATACATATTATATAAACAATAGAGGGGAAGGAACCCTCCCCACCCTGTGCACTCCAACTGATACCAGGTGAGTTCCTGGACAGGAGATTAGCTGCTGAGAGCAAGTTACACACCCAGGCAACTGCCCCGGGGCTTTTAGAGACTGAGTGGAGTCTGGATTGATCGACCGCCTCCAGACACTGCCACCATCGCCATCTGGGCCCCCAGGCTTGCTTGGGGAAACAGACTCCCGGGTGCCCAAGGGGAAGGAACCGTCCCACGCCGTGCACTCCAACCAAAGAGGGTTAGTGACTAGACGGGAGAGAAGCTACAGGGAACAAGTTATGCCCCAGGCACCTGCCCCGGGATTTTTAGGGACTGAGGAGAGTCCGGATTGACTGACGGCCTCCACACTGCTGCCGCCATCTCTGGCTGGGCTCCCTGGCTTGCTCAGGGAAGCAGACTCCCGTGCACCCTAGGGGAAAGGACCATCATACGTTTCCCAATCCAACTGAGAGAGCGTGAGTTCCAGGCCTGGAGGATAGCCTGCACAGAGCAAATTAAGCTTCCAGGCCTCTGGCCTTGGGTTTTTGGACCTGATTCTAGCAATGCACTGGAGTAGGCCTCACACCTACACCACCACCTCCATCGCCACCTCCATTTACTGGCTCTGGAAAGCAGCACTCCCAGGTACAATAGGGGAAGATACCATTGTTGCCCACTGGAACTGAAAAAGTGAGTCCCGGTTAGGTAGGATAACCTGCAGGGAGCTAGTGCAAACTGGCCACAGTCCTCAGTGCTGAGGTTCTCGGAACTGAGTGCAGCTGGCACTAGAACCACCAACCATCACGATCTCTGGGAAAGCACAGCCCCTACACCACTATTGGAGCTCAGACCACACAACCACCTTCTGGACCTTTGGAGTTAAAACAGAGGGAGAGGATCTCTATGGAAAACATCCATCAACATACCCACATCATCACTACCCAGTGATGGTTTGGCCTAACAGGACCAAAATTGGTTAGACCACCAGCTCCCGACATCCAGGAAGGAGCACCCCAAAGAGATGCCTGCCAGTACTAGTGACAAAATTTCCCAACAGTTGCAACAAATCAGAAGACAAACAGGGAGCAAGAAAAATATAAATAAACAAGCAAGCCCTCAGGGGAAGGACACACCACAAAAAGAAAATCAAGCATCAGAACTCAACAACGACAACATGGAAGAACTCTGCCTCTCTGATAGAGAATTTAAAATCATCGTTCTTAAGGAAAAGAATGAAATGAAAAAATAATTAATGAACTGAAGAATGAAATCAAGACCCTAAAGAAGGAGAATAAGAGTTTAATGGAAGAACTAAAGAATTCTGGGAAAAGCAATAAGAAAGGAATCAACGAAATGGAAGAGCATATCAGCAATCTCGAAGATTCAGATATTAAATGAACCAAAAAGGAAAAGGAAATAGAAGCACGAAGGGAAAAGAATGAAGAAACAATTCAAGCACTATCTGACACCATGAAGAAAGGAAATGTAAGAGTTATAGGAATACCAGGAGAGGAGAGGGTCCAAGGAGCAGAGAAAATATTTAAGGAGGTAACAGAAGAAAACTTCCCAAGTATGAAAATAGACATACAAGAAGCGAGAACTCCAAACTACCATGACGTCAGAAGAACTACACCTAGGCACATAATAGTAAAACTCACACGAATACAGGATAAGGAAAAAATATTGAAGCTGACAAGGGAAAGGAAACAAATAACTTATAAAGGAAAACTAATCAGGATGACATTAGACTTCTCCAAAGAAAAGCTATGGGCAAGAAGAAAATGAAGGGATACATTCAACAAACTCCAAGACAATAAATGCAAACCAAGAATACTTTACCCGGCAAAGCTCTCCTCCCTTTATGAAGAAAGGAAAAGGACCCTCCCAGACAAAGACCCCAGAAATTCGTCATGACTAAACCACCAATCCAAAAAAACTACAAGAAGTCCTAAAGACAAAATGAGGAATGAAAAAGAAGATCAGAATAAGAAAAGGAATAAAATCACAAAAAGTCAAATAAAATGGCAAATACAGATGCCAATGTATCAATATTAACTCTAATTAAACTCATCAATAAAAAGGCACAGAGTAGCAAGATGAATCAAAAACAGAACCCAACCTTCTGCTCTCTACAGGAAACACATTTAGCTACAAAAGATAAACACCGATTGCAAGTAAAAGGCTGGAAAACAGTCCTACAAGAAAATGGACCAAAAAAGAAGGCAGGGACAGCTATACTTTATCAGCTAAAATAGACTTCAAAGTAAAAAAGGTAAAAAGAGACATAGATGGTCACTACATCATGATAAAGGGGACGATGCAGCAGGATGATATAAACTTCATCAACACATACTCGCAAATTAAGGAGCACCACAATATATAAGACAACTATCATCATCTCTGAAAACAGACATTAGAGAAAATACATATATACTAAGAGACTTCAATACCCCACTCCCACCAATGGACAGATCAACGAGACAAAAAAAAACAAGGACACTAAAGCTCTAAATAAAGACCTAAATCACATGGGCTTAACCGATATCTATAAGGCATTACACCCCCAAAAAACTGAATACACATTTTTCTCAAGTGCACACGGATCATACTCCAGGACTGACCACATACTAAGTCACAAAAAAAACCTCAACAGATACACTAATATCAAAATCATACCTACTATCTTATCTGATCATAAAGCAATCAAATAAGAAATAAACCATGAAAAGAAAAAAAGGAACTCTCTTAATTCATGGAGATTGAAAGCCACACCACTGGAAGACCACTGGACTAATGAGGATATCAAAGAAGAAATTGAAAAATAACTAGAAATGAATGACAAAGAAGACACAATCCTCCAGAATGTTTGGGACACAGAATAAGCAGTAATAAGAGGGAAATACATCGCAATACAGGCTCACAGCAAGAAATAAGAAACAACTCAAAGAAACAATACATTTTCCTTCTCAAAGAACTAGAAAAGGAACAAAAAAAAAAGCCAAAAGCCAATATAAGAAAGGAAATCATAAAAACCAAAGCAGAAATAAATGAAATGGAAATCAAAAAAACAATTCAGAAGATCAACAAAAAAAAGCTTATTCTTTGAAAAAATAAACAAAATAGACAAACCTCTAGCCAGGCTTACAAAGAAAAGATGGGAGAAAACACAAATAAATAGGATCATAAATGAAAGAGGAGAAATTACAACAGACACAGTAGAAATCCAAAGAACAATCAGAGATTATTATGAACAGCTATATGGAAACAAGTTCAACAACTTAGAGGAAATGGACAAATTCCTAGAACTATGCAATCACCCAAAACCAGATAAAGAAGATATAGAACACCTAAACAGGCCAATAACATCAACGAAATTGAAACAGTAATCAAAACCCTCCCCAAAAACAAAAGCCCAGGACCAGAAAGTTTCATAAACGAATTCTACCAAACATTTAAAAACGAGCTAGTCCCTATCTTACACAAACTCTTTCAAAAAACTGAGAAGGAAGGAATACTACCAAACACGTTCTATGAAACCAATATTACACTAATACCAAAACCAAACAAAGTCAACACACAAAAAGAAAACTACAGGCCAATCTCTCTAATGAACCTGATGCAAAAATATTCAACAAAATCTTAGCCAACAGGATCCAACAATGTATTATCCAAAAGATAATACACCACGGCCAAGTGGGATTTATTCCAGCAACACAAGGGTGTTTCAACATCCCAAAATCAATTAACATAATCCAACACATCAACAAAAAGAAAAATAAAAACCATACGATCATATCAATAGATGCTGAGAAAGCATTCAACAAAGTGCAACATTCATTTATGATAAAGGCCCTTGAAATTCTTGGGATAGAAGGAACATTCCTTAACATAATAAAAGCCATATACGACAAACCCACAGCCAATATTATCCTCAATGGTGAGAAGCTGAAAGCCTTTTCCCTAAGATCAGGAACAAGGCACTCTCACCACTGCTTTTCAATATAATGCTGGTAGTCCAAGCCAGAGTGATAAGACAAGAGAAAGACATACAAGGAATCCAAAGAAGAAATTAAACTGTCACTATCTGCAGATGATACAATAATATACATAGATAATCCTAAAAACTCCATAGAAAAACTACTCAAATTATAGACCAATTCAGTAAAGTAGCAGGATACAAAATCAGTGCACAAAAGTCAGTAGCCTTCCTATGTACACTCAGTCTGAAGAAGAAGAAATTAAGAGATCCATCCCCTTCAAAATTGAAACCAAAAAAAAAAAAATCAAATATCTGGGAATAAACCTAACAAAAGAGTTAAAGGACTTATATAGAGTAAACTACAAGACATTATTAAGAGAAATTGAGGAGGACACAAAACAATGGAAAGACATCCCCTGCTCATGGTTTGGGAGAATTAGCATTATCAAAATGGCCATCCTACCAAAAGAAATTTACAGAGTCAATGTTATTCCGATAAAAATCTCATGACATTCTGCAAATAAATAGAACAAATATTGATGAAACTCATATGGAACCACAAAAAACCTCTAATAGCTAAATCTCTCCTGACTAAAAAGAAAGAAAATGGAGGGATTACACTCCCTGATTTCAAATTATACTACAAAGCTATAATACTTAAAGCAGCATGGTACTAGAACAAAATCAGATGCACAGACCAATGGAATCAAATCAAAAATCCAGATATAAATCCACGCATCTATGGACAACAACTAATCTTTGACAAAGGAGCAAAGAATATGCAATGGAACAAGGTTAGCTTGTTCAATAAATGGTGCTGGGAAAACTGTACTGCTACATGCAAAAAATGAAGCTAGACTAGTATCTCACACCACGCACAAAAACAAACTCAAAATGGATAAAAGACTTGGATGTAAGACCTGAAACCATAAAAGTTATAGAAGAAAATATAGGCAAAACTCTACACAACATACATTCAGCAAAATTTTTAAAGACTAATCCCCAAAAGTAAAGGAAGTCAGGAAAAGATAAACAGCTGGGACTACATCAAACTAAAAAGCTTCTGCACAGCAAAAGAGACATTAATCAAAACAAACAGACACCGTACTAACTGGTAGAAAATCTTTTCACACAATACAACTGATAAAGGACTGATACCAAAAATCTACAAGGAGCTTGCACAACTCAATAAAAACAAAGTCAAAAATCTACTAAAAAAATGGGCAGAATAGCTAAAAAGACATTTCTCCAAAGAAGAAAAGCAAATGGTCAACAGGTATATGAAAAAATGTTCAACATCACTTATAATCAGGGAAATGCAAATCAAAACCACAATGAGATACCATCTCACGCCAGTGAGAATGGCACACATCAAAAAAATAGGCAACAACAAATGCTGGCGAGGATGTGGAGAAAAAGAAATTTTCCTATACTGCTGGTGGGAATGCAAACTGGTTCAATCACTATGGAAAGCCATACTGTGTTAAAAATGGAGCTTCCATACAACCCAACAATACCACTTTTGGGAATCTACCCAAAGGACACAAAAACATTAATCCGAAAGATTACATGCACCCCCATGTTCACCACAGCACTGTTCACAATAGCTAAGACATGAAAACAACCCAAATGCCCCAAAATAGATGGCTGGATCAAGAAGATGTGGTACATATACACAATGTAATACTATTTAGCATTCAAAAAAGATAAACACATACAATTCACAGCAACATGGATGGAGCTAGAAGGGATCATGCTCAGCAAAATAAGCCAAAAGAAAAAAGAAAAATATCAAATGGCTTCACTCATAACAGGAATATAGGGGAACCAAATAAAAGAGAGACATTCAGTGAGAATGGGGAGGATAGGGGCTCCAAATGGGAGAGAGGGGAGCACGGGGGACTGTGGTGACGGTTCACAGGTGAATTGGTAGTGAGAAACCTACGGGGAATGCATAATAATGTAAAAGACAAATAATAATAACAATAAAATTTATGTATACTACATGTATAATAAATAAAAAATATATGTATAAAAAATGTATAAAAAATAAAAAAAATATATGTATACTACATGACTTTACCTTTACCATCCATCTTTCAAAACTTCTCCTTTCCCCCATAGTCCATAATAAGACATGGTGGATGGAGACATCATTAATTGTAGGTGAAACTCAGAGTTGAGAGTCACTTAAAGAAATTGCTATCTTTTGAATACAATCATGGATTAGTCTAATAAATACATGTAGCTAGTGTCTGATGGATATAAGATTCCTTATTTATAAGTAGAGAATTAAAACATGATTGTAAGTCTGTTTTGAAAATTAGATATAATGTATATCATTTATCAATCACAGTGCCTGGTGCATACAAACTCAAAAATTGTAGATTTGGCTATAAATTATTTTTACTAAAATGCACATATTGCTCTCAGGAAAACAGTGGCTAAAATTTATCTTTATTTCACTGTCTCTCTGATGGATGTGATGAAGAGTGATACTTTTTTTTCTAACATCCTTCCCTCCCTTAGTGGCCTATCTCATCCTGTCCACATTAGTTGTTCTAAGACATCAAAGCAGGTCTGTGAAAGCTAACAATCTCAAGGAGAGTTTCCAGAAACTCTATATGGAGTACTCTATAAGCAATTTTAAGTACACAAGAACCCAGGCATAAATTGTGTTGTTAAATTCACAGTGAATTAGACCTTTTATTCTTTATATTTCTCCCTTAATTCCTGTGGCTTTGGTTTTAAATAAAGATGGGTTATGTGGAATTTAAACAAAGGCTTTTCTGAAAATCCAAAAGAACGATAGTCTCCATGTAATTATCTAGCCTCCTTTTTGACCTTATTATATAGAGGGGTTTACTTGAACAGGATTTTCTTTTCTCTAAAATAGTACAGAACATACTTTATTGTTTTGGATCTCAGCCAGGTTTCTAAGAATATTCCTACATGTGGTTCATTTAGCCCAATTAGAGTTCCATGAACAAAAGATAATCCACTATTTTAAATGAGTGAAAGTGTGTATATGGAGTGTGAGGTAGGGGGAAGGATGGTACAGCCACTCTAGAGAACAGTTTGGCAGTTTCTAAAAACACCAAACATACAAATGTCATTTGCTCCAGGAGTTGCACTACTATAGACATTTCTCAGAGAAATGAAATTTTATGTTCACACACACAAAATAAAACTATATACAAACATCCATAGAAATTTTATTAATACACCTAAAAACTAGAATCAGTCCAGACAGTCTTTAAAAGAAGAATGGTTAAACAAAATGTGGCACATCCATGGCATGGAGTACAACTCAGCAACAAAATATACAAATTATAAATACAAGTAATGATTTAGATGAATCACAGAGAATACGCTGGGTGAAAGAAGCTATTCCCAAGAGGGAATTGTACTTTGAAATGACAACATATTTATATGGAGGAGAAATTTCTGGTTGCCATGGTAGGGCAGTTTTAGGAAGCAGAGTGGGGAGTGGAGAAACAAGATAGGAAAAGGGAGGTTGGTGTGGCTAGAGAAGGGCATAAAGTCTCCTTTTGTTGGAATCATGAAGTGTCTCTTATGTGGTGTTGAATACAAGAATCTATACAGAAATGGAAAGATAATCCCTACTCATGGATTAAGAACACTGTTAAAATGGCTATCTGACCCAATATACAGAGTCAATGCAATTCCTATTAAAGTTTCATTGTCATTCTTCAAAGAAATAGAAGAAACACTACTGAAACTTATATGGTACCACAAGAGATTCTGAATAGTTAAAGCAGTTCTGACTAAAAGAACCAAAGGTATCATACTCCCAGAATTCAAACTATACCACCAATATATTGTAATCAAAAGTATGTGGTATGGAATAAAAATAAAAATATATACAATGAAGTAGGGTTAAGAGCCTAAAAACAAACCCATATTTATATGGACAGCCAAGAGTATACAATGGAGAGAGGAATGTCTCTTCAATAAAGGTGTTGGAAAAAATGGACTGCACATGCTAAAGAATGCACCTAGAGCATTACCTCACACATCTGCAAAAAACAACTCTAAATGGATTAAAGACTGAAACCTTAAAATACATAGATGAAAATATAAGAAAAATATTTTACAGCACTGGCTACAATGATATCTTTGGAAATTCAGCTTTAATAACAAGAGAAACAAAAGTAAAAATGGACAAATGAAACTATATCAAACTAAAAAACTTCTGCACACCAAAAGAAATTATCATTAAAATGAAAAGACAGTCTACCAAATGTGAGAATATATTTGCATATCATAAATTCAACAAGGGCTTGATAGCCAGGATTACAACTCATACAACTCAAGATAAAGAAAGTAACCCAATCAAAAATTGAGCAGAAGAGGTAAATAGACATTTGTTCAAAGAAGCATTTACATAGCCATAGGCACATAAAAAAATGCTCATTGTTTTGCTATTTATTATCCTTTATCACCAGGGAAATTCAACCCAAAACCACAATGAGTTACCACCTCAAACCTCTGAGAATCATCTCTATCAATAAGACAGAAACAACAAGTATTAGCAAGGATTTGAAGAGGGAATAGAAACTTGTACACTCTTGGTGGGAATATAGCCCATGTAGAAAACAGTAAGAGTTTTCTCAAAATAATAAAAATAGATAGACCATATGATCCAGCAATTCCATTCTAGGTACCTTCCCAAAGAATACAAAAACACTAACTCAAGGGTTTATATTACTCCTATGTTCGTTGCAGCACTATTTACAATAACCATATTATGGAAACAATCTAAGTGACCAAGGACAGAAGAACAGATAAAGAAAATGCGGTATGTATACACTGTGGGATAATACTCCATTATTTAAAAAAAAAAAAGTGAAATCTTGCCATTTGCAATAACATGGACAGAACTGAAGGAGATTATGCCCAAATAGGTCACTAGGAGAAAGAAAAATGCAGGCTTGAGGTTTCTAGAGGAAAAGGTAGAGGATGAAGAAAATATGGAGAGGGGGCCCAATGGACTGTGTTGGAGGACTATGTTTTCCCTGGTTGTGGCTTTAATGTAATATTACACACCTGAAGAGGTGTGAACCTAGACTTCTAAATCATATACAGTGCTGTAAACCAATGTTATCACAATAAAAAATAATACAGAGTCTCACTGCTGGCACAATGGGTTAAGTCTCAGCACTATGAAGCTATCCAGAGCCACTGTAACACAAGTTTAATCCCCAGCCGGGAGCTTCCCACATGGCACAGCAGACCTCTCTTGCCTTACCCGCTGTTCCCCTCAGCAGTGTACTCCAGTCGATCCGCCTGTTCTGCTCTGTCTGTAGTGAATCCTCTCACCACCCCACACTTCCGGCCTACACCCCAGTTCTTGTATGCATAAATAAATAAAAATGATTTAAAAAATAATACAAGGAGGGAGAGAGAAAAGAAGAGGAGGAAGGGAGGGATAAAAGGAAAGAATTAAGAAAAGAAAAAAGGGTTAAAAGAACTTTGATGACACTCGTGTTGAAACAACATTATAAAGTCCAAACTCTTAGCAAAATTTTAATTATTAGCTAGTGATTGTTGAACCTCTATTTACTTGACTAAAGTGAATTTACCTCCTCCTGAGATAATCGGTAGCAGTTTGTCTCCATCTTAAATGCTGTTTCTAATTATGGATGGAATCACTTTTAATGAAATCACAACCATTGGTCCTACAGAACATTTCTAAAGGCTTCACACATGGTAGCCCTTCAGAATCTTACCTCTTCATCATTTTTGTCCTGAGTTTGATTTTCTTTATTATAAATATTCCCAGTTGGACACGCCCCCAAAACATGGCGGCGAACAGACGCTAGGATCAGTCTCTCCTGCAAAAAATCGAATCTTGGAGAAAAATATCCCTAACTTTGAGAGCTGTCTCAACGAGAACCGGATACCCTACGCAATACAATCGACCCTGGGGTGCTTTGGACTTATAAATAAACTGAAGAGTCGGAGTAAAGAGAAGAGAGGGGACATCTAATCCCACACAAAGGAGGAGCAGAGAGGAGAGATGGGCGGACCAGCTCCCCCTGAGAGCCA
>PVIJ01025215.1:0-11004 GCA_004024925.1 Scalopus aquaticus
GGGGGGGGGGAGGAGGGAGGCGGAGGGAGGGAAGGGAAAGGGCACAAAATGGAATAGAAAAGAACACAAGGGACCATGGAGATGGATCATGGGTGAATTGTTGGTGGGTTACCCAAGGGGAATACAAAATGTAAAAGACATAAATAACAGTAAAAATATATATTTAAATAAAAGAATAAAAAAGAAAAAAAATAAATCTTAAAACATCATTTTTCAGAATTATAAATGTTTCTTCTAGCCTCTGCTGAGAAATGTGAAAAAAAAATCTGCTTGTGGGCCTCCCTGGTGGCGCAGCGGTTGAGCGCTGCGCTGTGGAGCTGCCGGCAGCACGCGATGCAAGTTCGACGCCCAGCCAGGGAGAATCCCACATGGTGCGGCAGACCTCTCCTGCCTCGCCCGCTGCTCCCCTCAGCAGTGTATTTCTGATCTGCCTGTTCTGCTCCCCACTCTGTCTCTGGTGAACCCTCTCGCCGCCCCATGCATCTGGCCTGTACCCCAGCTTGTATGTATAAATAAAAAAATCTTTAAAAAAAAATCTGCTTGAGGTATCTTTGTATATATTTTTTTCTTAGCTTTTAATATTTTTTCTTTATCTTTCACTATTGGTGATTTAACAATGATATGTCTTGGTGTAGGTTGTTTTGAATTTTGGAATTTGGGTGTTCTGTTAACTTCCTGGTCATCCATGTTTAATATTTAGGTTTGGGACGGTCTTAGCTACTCTTTCCTTGGAAGTGTCTCTGCTATTTTCTCTCTCTTTTCTCCTTTTGGAATAACTATTATGTTTTCTTTTCTGGTGGAATTTGCTATTTCTTATAGAATTTCTTCATTTTTTCCTAAATCTTATTTCTCTTTCTTGGGTCACTTATGTATTTGAATCTTTAACTCCTGAAATTCTCTCTTCTGCCAGGTTAAGCCTACTTAATTTGTTTTCTATATTTCTTCACATTTCACTGAACATTTCTTTTGTAATTATTATTTCTTTTTAGAGATCTTCAAGCTCTTTAATGGAGAAAGCCTTTTTGTTCCTGGATCTCTTCTAATATCTAAACCTGTCTTTCTGTGTTGAATGACTAGGGCTCACTGAGTGTTTTAACAATTGTTATCCTAAAATTCACGAAGTCCTTGAATTTTGAGTGTTATTTTTATAGGTCTCTGGCTTGCTTTATTCTCTTCCAGCTCTTCTACTTTGTGTTTAGATGCTCCTTGCTTTCTAGGCATGTGTGTTTCATTATTTGCTTTTTTTGGTTGGGTTACTGTGGCTTCAATTTTATCATTTTTGTTTAGGTTGGTGACAAGTGAGGGAGTGAGGGGCTGTTGGATCTGAAAGACTGTGTCTCAGTCTTGGTGTAAAGGAAGGGTCATTCCTGTTGGAGAGATTTACACTATCTCTCTTCCTTTGCTCTACAGGGCAAATGCTCTTCATTGCTTCACAAAGCCCACATTCTAGGTGTCCACCACTTTGCTGCTCCTCTCTGCAGCTCCTGACATTAGGATATGACTTGTGCAGTGGGTGATCTTATAGTGGAGAGCGGAGAGAGCATCCACCACGTGGGCTGCTGGCACCCAGATTCTACAGAACTGAAGCTACAGTCCCGGTGCCCATGTGCCTGTGTAGATCTGTACTCAACTCTCACTGAAAAAAATTCCCCATGCACAGTCTGAACCAGGTCCCCAACTTCTTTGACAAACTGGTATGACCACTGCCCTTACTCCAACTCCCGTACTGTTCGGTCTCCCGGGTCTACCTTACAGTGGTCCACCAACCTTAGAGTAAAATATTTGTAGTTCAGTCCCCCATTGCTTGTGATAAACTGGTGAAATTTTCGCTGAGCAAAAATTTATTATTCCTAGTCGTATGTAGGGGAGAAGTTTGTCAGTAGATTGTTCCTAGTCTACCATCTTGTGGGTGGAGTCTCCCTCTTGCTTTTCCTTGTAAGATCCTGGGATTTTCTCCTTGAAAAAGGCTCTTGTTTTCTGACTGCCTTTCATTTTACCTTGAAATAAAAACACATGTGAAAAATTGTAATAGAGCAAAGGATTTCAAATAACTTCTCCCCCTTGGGTTAAAAAAATACAGTACGAATCCCCATTCTTCACAGATAAGTAAATGAATCACATCTTGCTTGAATCAATACAGGAAGATGGAACATAGGAGAAAATGAAAGATGGAGAAACCAAAAGAAAATGGCCAAAGAAATCTTTTCTGATAAGAAGTAATGAATATTGGGACAGTTTGTGAAGTAGGCTGAACATCTTCAGTAGACATAGTAGCAAAAATAAATATATTTGCATTGATGAACTGTGAGCTATGTTAAGGGGTGTTGATTATATAAAGTTAAGGACTTGATAAAGTAACATAATTTGCATTGGAAGGACATAAACTTCCATCAATTTATAGTCTTAGAAATAATGCCATAGTTTTAGAAATGATATAATTGCTGCCCGAGCAATGAAACAACCCCAAAATCACACAGGGAACTGACTGTAGACAGAGGCCAGTGCCCTACATTGTATAATGGGCCCCAGTGTGCTTTCTACATGTCTGTGTGGAGGGGTACATGAAAAAGACTTTGAACTTGATTGTATCAGGTATTTTCATGTCACGAGGCCATGTCCTCCTTTCTTTGGCATGCCACCTGCAGTATGTCCAAAGCTTCTAAGTTGTTCCATTTGGCTTTACGTACCTTAAAGAATGAACACTGAAGGATGGGTGAGTTGCCTTTGTACAGAAAAATAAAGATAGTTGTTTATAAACAACCTCTTGTCTTTAGGTAACTTCGAAGACTTAGAAGCGAAAAAGAACTGGCCGTTTAAAAAAACAAATCAGCCAGAGCAGGCATTAAAATAGCAAGACTTAAAGTGGTTCAATGTTAATTGAATATCGAGTAAGGAAGAGGTAGGGAGTTAATTGAATGAGTGAGCTTGGGGTTTTGGATAATTTTTTCATGATGTGAAGGAAATTATTGCAGAGTTGGACACAGATCAGGTGGGGGAGGAGAGAGGCAGCACGCTATTTGGAACCAGTAAATGAAAGCCATTTAGTTTGATGGGAGAAACATAATCCTGTTGCACTGTTGATTTTTTATTTTAAGCTTATAACATTATGTTTTAAAAACAATTTTATTGTTAAAAAAAGTTACATGTTCTCTCAAAGAAAATTTAGAAGCCATGGAAAAGCAAAAGGAGCAAATATCATCTGTAATCTAATTATACTCGCCACTAACATTTTTATTTACATTCTTCTATTTTTTTCTCTAAGTATATTTTATTTATCCATATATATAAATCGTTATAAATATAGGATAATATTGTTCAGTAATCTACCTTAAAACTTGAGTGTTTAAGAATACCTTTCCAGTGTAATTTTATTTTATTTTTATTTATTTATTTTTTAAGATTTATTTATTTTTGCATGCAAGCTGGGGTGCAGACCAGAGGTGTGGGGCAGTGAGAAGGTTCACCAGAGACGGGGCGGGGAGCAGACCAGGCAGATCGATGGAAATAAACTGCTGCGGGGAGCTGCGGGCAAGGCAGGAGAGGTCTGCTGCACCATGTGGGAATCTCCCCGGCCAGGCATTGAACTCTTGCTCCAGCTGCCAACAGCTCCACAGCACTGCGCTTAACCACTGCACCACCAGGGAGGCCCCCCAATGTAATTTTAAATCACTGGTTAATATTCTTTTGTATAAATGTTGTTTCGCGAATTTCCTCATTATTTTCCTCTGGTAAACAATCTACTCATGGATGATATGGCTTCATTTTTGTGCTGATCTATAATTATTTCCTTAGGTTAAGTCTGGAATTCTAATGTCAAATTAAATGTAAATTTTAGGTTTTTAATTCCTAGTGCCTAATTAGCAACCTGGAAAAAAGTTGTCAATTGTCATTCTCACCCACAGTTTACAGGGTTTCTTACATCCTTTCCCAAATCTAGTTTCATTGTTTCTTTCTAAATTGCAAATTCCACAAATGAATAATCATGTCTAATACAGTTTTAGTTTGATTACTAAGGGCATTGTATTTTTTAAAAAAATAAATCATTTGGGTTTTTGTGTTTGTAAATTATCTGATCATGTTGTTTGATTATTGTTTTGTTTCTATTGGGGTACTCATTTTTTTCTTATAGAATTTTTAAACTTTATTAAAATGCTGAGTTTATTCCACATATATATTTTTTCTTCCCACCGTTTCCATTTGTCTAACCACCACTATTATGATGTCTTATCATAATAGTTCATACATACTTTAAACCAACCAAAGGGTAGAGTCCCATCTTAAAAACTAAGCGGGCATTTTGGACAACACATCCTTGGCAATGGAACCCAGATAACATTATCAGACATTACAAGGAAAGTTCTCAACTCTGCGTTATAAAAAGAACAGCCTGATAACAACTTTTATAGAAAAAAAATTTAATAAACTTTTCAAAATATTGTCTTAAAGAAATTTCCTCTACTACCAGAGATCTTGAATAATCTCTTGGTCAGTCCTCTGGAAAGAATTCTTCATATAACTGATGAACTTGGCTTCTGCTATCCAAGGAGATGCATGCTTTTCTATACTTTCCTGCATTTTTGCTTTAATATTATGTTTAGAATTAGGTCCCTTCAGGGTTTTTTAAAAAATCTCCTTTTTGAAGGATTCTTGAGATTTTGATTTTGTTTTTGACGGTTTTGGGTCTTTTCCATTCTGGTTTGATTTTTGCGCATTTGTGGCTGGATTATCTATCAATTTCTTTACTGGGATTTCTTCAGCTTCCTCCTCTTTCTCCTCCTCCTCCTCATCAATATTCAGCAACAAGTTTGACTTCTTTTCTGTGAACACGTTACCTGTGCTAGGGTCAGATTACTTGCCAGGTATACTTCAAAGTTTCATATTCTCTTCATCTTCTGACTTTGCATCTTTCTTTGCACCATCTTAGTGATTTCCACTAGTCCACTATGCACAGGCCCTCACCACTCTTCAACCATAAACTACAGATGATGTTATTTAAGAGTCTCTAGGGAAATTGTTGATTCCACAGATATTTTCAAGTTGCCAGTGTTCTTTTAACTGGACTGCCTTTATAATTCGTTACCTCTGCTTCAACAATGAAAATTTCACCCTTTACACCAGCCCTTAAACTGATTATTTTTAAAGGTAGCACATGCTCATTTTCATGACCCACCTTAAAATGATAATCTTTGTGGGCCTTTAATTCACTTTTGTGACGTTGGTTGTCACAAAAGATACTTCTGGAGGCTCATGTCTGTCTCCATCAAATCTTCCATGGGGTGATGTGTGGGAGAGAAAGTGGATAGAGATAAAGAATTAATGTTCTAGAGAACAGTCAACCAGGATGAAGTCACACCAGAACTGATTTTTATTGCTTGTGTATATTAACTTTACTCACCTTTTGTTTTTTTATATCGTCAAAACTTTTTTTTTCTCTGTTGGCTATATACTTTCAATTTTGTTTATGTACTTTTCCGTTAGTTATTTTTTCCCTTTATTTGATTGCTATTAGTTTTTAGGCAGTGAAATCTGTTACTGTTGTGATTTCTGTCATTATTATCATACTAAAAGACCATACCTACCTTTGGATTATCTAATACCTGTTCACTTTTTTTTGTAGTCCTTTAATTCTTTCATTTTAAATACATAATTAATTTGGTGAAAGGTCTATATCGCAAGATCAACTTCAAAATATTAAAGTCAAATCTAAATCTGTAAACAGCCATTAACAAGCTTGGTGTTGTTATAGTGAAGGTCTTTGCATGCGTTATGTCTCAATCTGCTAAATGTTACCATACCTGGGTCCAGGTCCCATTGCGAGCATCACTGTTTAATTGCTTAAAATCAGCGTAGGCCTTGGGTTCCCCAAAGACCAAGTAAGGGGACCAGCACTGCAATGTTGGCTGGCACACTCAAATTTCTTTTTCTTTTTTGATACTCAAACACTTAAAATTATGATTATTTTTTCCTTCCTTGAGGCCTTTGAGACGAGCATGCATATTTTAGCCATTGGTCAGAGTCCATAGTTTATGAGCAGGACTCTCTTGGGTCTGATGAAGCTCAGGCTCATCCACTATGGTCAACTTCCATAGCAGGATACTCCCAGCTGGGCAACTGCAGAGTCCTGGAACCTCTGAGCCAAACAGTGCTTCCTTCACGCTGCCCATCTCCTATTGCCACCAGCACAGCGGATTGTTTGCTACTTTAGAGTTAAACTTTCTTTTTTTCCCTTTCTTTTGCAGAGTTTCAAGCATGAGAACACTTTCTAATGCAAGATTAGAGCACCTGCAGCACAAAAATGCAGGCATCTACAGCAAACTTGTAAGTACACAAAAGAGGGAACATCTTGTTACTCCTATTTCTGAGTTTACTAAACTCATGTCTCATAAATAGTAGTTGCCGGTAGATGGGGTTTTTGGCAGGTAGGTGACTCAGGCAAGGAGATGTGAGTAGGCAGAGGCATGAGGAATTCCACACACTTGAGAAAGGCTGCCCCTCATCTTATGGCTCAAGATGGCCGCTGTGACCCTCGTATCTGCATTTCAAATAGAAATTTGGATGAAGAGAATGTTGACCTGACCTAAGTTTTCAAGCCTCCATTTAGCCCCCTTTAGGGAACTGGAGACTTGGAAATCCAGCATTTTAGTTTTCTAGTTTCTGAACTACAGAATGCCAAGGAGTAGACTGGCATGTCTACCACAGTCACGTTGAGTCTGAGTTTGTTTCATCCAAGTAGAAATTTCAAGGAGAGTGTTAGATATATTGGTGCAGAACTACTTTCCTTCCTCTTCTTCCTCCTGAGGGGACAGTAGTAATTCCATAACAATTTTAAAACATGGCAATTTAAGGTACATGTCCCATGTGTTCTCCATCTCCTCAAAACAAAAGGAAAGCAGAAAAATTTTAGTTAAGAAATTTGGTCAACCAAGAGATGGCTCCTTAATATTAATGGACAGATTGCAGGAAGTAGGTGACTAGGGGTTATTTAAAATAAGGATACGATAAGTGTGTGGATCATGTTTGAAAATGTCAGGGATTGGGCTTCCTGACCTTGTTTTGACCCATCCAGTCTCTTTGATGTTGCATGAACCTATAGCATTAGCTCTTAATACTGTGACTACTCGGATCCAAATCGTATACTTTACTAACTGTAGTAGTGGTAATAGTCTTCTTGTTTCATGGGTCAGATCTCACTCTTCCTGTCTAGTCCTTCTTTGAGAGGAGATGATGAGAGTAAGATTGGTTGCATTTTATGTGGGATTATCACTGAGGAGGTGACAAGCGAGAGACTTGAAGAAAGTGAGGGAGGGAGTAGAGAGGACCTGTGGGGAGAGTAAATTCAGGCAAAGGCAAGAACAAGTTTTGTTAAGCAGTTGGGCATGGGGAAGATTTATAGGGGACTATCAAAGCAGAGAAATTGAATATTCACATCAGACTCTTCCATTTTAAAAGTTTTAGGAGAACTATGTAAATGATACACAGGATAAATATAAGACTCTCTTTTTACTGCCACACTTGTCTTTACAAACCACTCCTTATTAGGTTGACTTCTAGAATTACATCTACATCAATTGGATTATATTGAGTGTTGATATCAAAAATCTTAACTAATATTTATCTCACCCAAAATGAGTGTGGAGATAGGAAGTTCAATGGTTGGTTTGGCCACTCAAAAGTCTTTCTCTTATGGTGGCACGCTGACTATAGTAACTCCAAGCATTACCGCTGATGCCCTGAACAGCAAAGAAGGTGAAGGTCAAAAAAAGAAGCTCTTGATTTTTTCAGTTTTTTTTTTTTAAATCCAGTAGAAAAAGAGCTCTCAGACATTTCTGCATGGCCCCTAAAGGTTATCAGCAACTGGGAATGGGATGGACATTCCTGAATGGACCTTGGCTCATCCCCAGGGGTGGGGAGGAACTTGCTAATTCAAGCGCCTTGTGGCCAAATTAAGTTGGCTTCTATTGGCCATGGAGGAAAGAACAATTGCTGTGAAACTGTGAAACCTATCACATTTGGCCGTAGAAGAGATGACTATTTTCCACTCTTTACCCTGTGTGCGTATGGAACCTCACCAGTCCATTTCCTAACCAAATCGAGAGGATGATCTCCTGCTCTCCTAATTTGCATTCCCTCCTGAAGCTGATCTGTGGCAAAGACTCAAGTGCAAGAAGTTTCTTTGGGAGGAACAGGGAATGTGGTAGGGATGTTGGGAGTGATGCAGGGATGGGAAGGCACACAATAAAAGGTGAATCAATAAACTCGTTACCAGGGTGAGTAACTGGAACCTAATCTTACAGAAAAAACCTCTGGGAAATGGCAGAAAGTACATTGCTCAGAATTATTCCACTTGAGGGGTGAGGGAGTTGAGATTTTTATACTCCAGCTACTACTGGTGATTATTTGAGAGCTGGTCTGGAGATGTGCCAACTCCTCAGCACACCTGGATGGCACATATAGGCAGAATGGTCTTCTCTCATGAAAAAAGTTCTCAAGTCCAGACATGTAGGTAGTTGCTGATGGAGGTCATCCAAAGCATAAATAAATGGCAGGCCTAACGTGTGGAGGCGAGCACTGCTGGCATCTGCTCACTCCCTGTCTACAATGTGAAGAATTAAAGAAGTTAAAGAATTAAAAAGTCCCTTTCTTTAATAAATATTAAGTCCTGTGGTGGAATACTTCTTCTTTTTAAAAATTTTAAAAAGATTTTATTTATTTTTGCATTGGACTGGGGCGTAGGCCAGAGGTGTGGGGAACAGGGTGGGAAGGGGGGTGAGAAGATTTACCAGAGACAGAGTGGGGAGCAGAACGGGCAGATCTACTGAAATACACTGCTGAGGGGAGCAGCTAGTGAGGCAGGAGAGATCTGCTGCGCCATGTGGGCTAGCTCCCTAGCTGGGAATTGAACTCAGGGCACTGCAGAAGGCCATCATAATGGTAGTGCTAAACCTTAACCTGTATGCCACCATGGAGGCTCTGTGGTAGAGTAGTTTTAACTTCTATCTGTGACTTTATCAGTGTTCACCAGAAAATTATGCTCCTCAAAATAAAAAAAAATACACCCGATTTATATAATTTGATTGACACAGCATTCTGCCCAGCACTGTGTATAGATAACTACTCTCTCATGTGCATTTAAGTGGCACCATGTTGAGGATGAAAATAACTTCTTCCATGATGCAATATTTGAAGGGTCAGTGTTTATGAACATGAAAAGTTTATACATTGATACAATATTTCCAGTCAATCAAATGGCTCATGTGATAAAGTTCAGGTCATATAACACAGGGTGAACCTATGCCACACCAAGAAATGGAGATTGGGTGGATCCCTATCAATTTGTTTAAAGCAGTTGATCCAGTACTTTAAATTCTAGAACCATGGTCACATTTTAGATCAAAAGATTTCCTTCTGTCTTTGAATCCAAATGAAAAGAAGCATAACAAGTTTTAAAGTCTATATATGAAGCATAAGCTGTTTTTATAAATGTGGAATAATTCATTGAGGATATAAGTAAAGCTGAAGAGGCATCCTGAGAAAACCTTGCTTTTGATATAATCTAGTCAAATGGATTATTTTATTTCTTCCTGCTTTCCCTAGCCTCCCCCAATCAGATCATTTTTGCCAAAATGAGTTTCCATATGTTTCATCTAAATGAGTCACATTCAGAGAAATCATTCAAATTATCTGTGGGCACAGATACTTTTCTTCATTTATGACTTGACGGTGGGTGGCTATAAGGAGTGGAAATGCTGGTAGGCTCTTCTCCAAAACCCAGTGCTTGATGTGCTCTGATTCTCTGAGCTCTCCACATCTCCAACTTTATTCTATACCAGAGGGAAATAGCCATAGCAAATAGCAAAGATTATTCAATTTCGTCCACTTTAAGTGCCCTTAAAGAGAGACTGCACTCATGCCTTCTCAGGGGATAGGCAGTGTATCTTGCCATGGATAAAGTGCTGGTTGAGAGGTTTTAAATCACATTTGTAGCTTGGGAGACCAATATTGGAGGCAGTCTTCTTCCTAAAAAGCAAAGCCATCTGTGTCACTGACTGTACAGAACACCTCTCTCTCTCTCTCTCTCTCTCTCTCTCTCTCTCTCTCTCTCTCTCTCTCTCTCTCTCTCTCTCTCTGTGTGTGTGTGTATGGTGGGGGGCAGAGATCAGAGCTAACTCATTGAAAGAATGATATGATAGAACATTCAAGATACAAACACCTTAGCATTTCTCACTTTAAGCTTGAGGGATGCAGTTCTTTGGTTCTTCCTGTGCCACCTTATTATATTCGTCAACCCCGAATATACACAAATCTGAGTCCAGCTGGGGAAATGTATTTAATCTGTGCTTGAAAAGAAATCTTCTCTATTAACTAAATTCACTGCTTTATTTGATTTTCACATTTTTAATCAAGGTTGTCTTTATGAATGAACGTTTATGAAGCAGTCACATCTGACTGGCAGACTTGCAAGGTTTATTCTTGATTTCTTTCTTCTGTGTGGTTGAGGTTTCAAAATGAATGCCAACTCTGCCAGTTGTTTTACGGATTACATTGCAACTTGGGTTCAATAATCTCTGTGGTCTCTTGTTCCGCACATCCTTATGGAACATTGACTTTGTGCCTGGCCCTGGGAAAATAAGCTAGCCAACTTGTCTGGAATTTTGCAGAACTGGTAGTGTTTCCTACAGATAACCCATAGCTATTCTCACTGATATTTGACTCTGCTCAAGAAACAGACACCCTACCAACTGGGAAAAGATCTTTGCACACAATACATCTGATAAAGGACTGATAACAAAAATTTACAAGGAACATACACAACTCAACAAAAACAAAGCCAATAACCCAATCAAAAAATGGGCAGAAGAGCTCAAAAGGCACTTCTCCAAAGAAGAAAAGCAAATGGCCAACAGATACATGAAAAAATGCTCAACATCACTTATAATCAAGGAAATGCAAATCAAAACCACTATGAGATACCACCTCACACCTGTGAGGATGGCACACATTAAA
>PVIJ01025216.1:0-11003 GCA_004024925.1 Scalopus aquaticus
CGGCTGCCCTGCCGATGAGCCAGAGCATTAGAATTCCCGTCAGCCTTCAGTGGCCCCAGGTGGGCTTCATTAAGGCTGCTCATTAACAATCAGTCCCGATCTGGCCAGGCCCCCGCCCGGTTCCCATGGTAACGCCTCAGTTCCCCTTATCCAAAACCTCCCCCCCTGCGTGCAGAGGAGCGCTTGACCCTGTCACCCTGCACTGGCGAGGGGCTTCATCAGCTCCTAGGGCGGTGGGGGCTTCAGGGGGAGGGTGGGGTTTCCGGGAGGAATGGGCAGGGGTGGGCTCCCTCCGCAGCCCCCGCAGGGGATGGGCCGTCTCATCCCTGGGCAAAGCCAAGGCCAAGGGGCTGGGCTTTGCTGGAGCCACTTGTAGCTGCCCCTGGAGGACACTCGCCTCCCCGGCCGGCCTCTGTGCTGCGGCCCGGACTCATGGGCGGGGCTCGGACAGAGCAAGGTCAGAGGCATCTTGGGAGCCGGGCAGCTGTGCCATTGTCAGAGGCAGGAGGGGATGGAGAGAGAATCTTGATGGAAGAGGGAGGCTTGCTGTGTCAGCAAGAGCTGCTTAAATAGATGTTCAGGCTGGCAGGGTGCTAATGAGGTGCTAACCCGGGAGGGAGCAGGCGGGGCCTTCTGCAGGAGGGGCAGCTCCCAGGGGGTCTTCAGAGGCGCTGAGGCGGCTGGGAGGCCGCCCTCCCACTGGCCAGTCAAGGTGGGGTATGGGGGAGCGTGGCGACCCTCCACCTCTGGCCTCTCTGGCTGCTACCTGAGTCTCACTGTCCTCCCGGGTTGCATTACCCGAGGTTACCTGCGCGTGATATTGCGTTAATGCGAAAAGGGCTTGGGAGTGCAAGCAGGGGGCACTCACACCTATGACTATGGACACCTGGGCCAGGAAGGAGGGCTAAAAGGGCTCCTGCGGTGGCACTCAGAGGCGGGGGGACTCAGGCTGCGTGCCTTGCCTGCTGGGCCACCTGTGAGTCCTGCCCCCCGATTCATGTACCAGAGACTCCAAGCTCTTTTCCCACCTGCCCGAATCAACAATGCACCTGCCTGCCTGGGGTGGTCGCACAGCAGGGCCCCTCCGGAGAGCGAGCGACAAGGACAGGTCTGCTCTGACTTGTTCTCTGTCTCCTGGGTTTAAATCGTCAGTTGCCAAACTATGTTCTGGGCCGAGGACCATCCCAGAGTGCTGGAGCGCTGTGGGGGAGGAGACTGATGGGCTTGCCCTGGCTTCTGGGCTCGTACCCCCCATGGAGGTACATGCTGGGACCCACCCACTTTCTCCCAGCGAGTCTCCATTTGTGGGTTCCTGCCCCTTCCTTGGCGGGGAGGCTGCAGAGGACATACTTTGTGGCACTTTATAGCTGGAGGTAGATGTTGAGAAAAATGATTATTCAATTTCTTGTCTAGGAGATGAGCAAGATGTTTGTTTGTGTTTATGTCTTAAGGGCTCCCCATAAAAGCAAACCCGTCTATTAGCTCCAACAAGATAAACCTTCTGTCCCTGCAGGTCAGAGCAGGTGGATACAGGCATAGTCCCAGAGTTCAGAGGAGGAGGTTGGTCTGGAGCTGACCCTCCCTTCCCGGAGCCCTCCGGAGGGTGTGCGGGCACTGGCTGGAGGGCTCAGGATATAGGCGGGGCAGAGGGGAATTGCAAGTGGGGGAAAAGCACTGATCACACCACGGGACTGGGGCTATAGCAGCACAGCTCAAGCTTATTGAGCAATTACTACATTCCACAATTAGAGCCTCTCATGGAAGAACTCCTCTTATTCCCACAGCCTGCCCCCGAGACAGTTATTGTGCAGGAGGCCCTAGGTCACCAGGAAATCAAGTCAGGTGCCCAAGATCACTTGAGGACACGGAACTGTAATCTAGGCAGAGGCCCCCGGCTGGGCCGCCTCAGGATGTAAGGGAGCCGCTCCCCTCCCCACTGTTTGCGACGCCGGGGTGGGGTGCAGAGCTCACCCTTGGGGGCGGAGGAGGACTTGGATGTGTTGGGTCTGGATCCCAGCCCCGCTTTTATGGTTGTGTCGCCTTTGTACATATTCAGGTTTGTTGAGTGACTATGTGTGAAGTAGAGACTGGAAAGGTATAAATGGGGTCGGGGGGATGTGAAAAGGTGCTGTGAGTTCGTAACGAAGAGGGAAAATGGAAAAGGAAATGTGAAGGCGTGAGTGAGAGAGGATGCGGGAGAGAGGTGTTCGGGGATCGTCTGATGAGAGGAGCGCTGTGTGTGAGTCTCCTGGCTGCTCTGACAGGCAACTGCAAACGAGGTGGCTGAAAGCAGGAGCAGAGTTTGAAATCCAGGTGCCTGCAGGGCCTGCTCCTCTGAAGGCTTTCTGGACGCTTCCCTCCTTGCCTGGTCCAGCTTCCGGGGCTGCAGCATCTGAACCGCCCCCCCCCGCCCCCGCCGGCATGTGGCTGTCTCACCCATTCTGGTGGCCGTCTTCCCACTGTGTCTGTTTCTGTCCTCACGTCCATCTTCTTATGAGGACACCAGTCAGTGGGGTACCGCCCGGCCCAGTTCAGCACAATCTCTTCTGGACTTGATTATGTCTGTAAAGCTCCTATTTCCAGACAAGCCCACGATCACAGCTTCTAGGAGGGAATCGACTCCAGCTTGGTGTCATTCAGTCATTCAGCAAACATCTGTCTTGCTAGATGCTGGGGACACATGCTGAGGAGGTGAGGGTCATGCTGTAAGAGGGCCTCAGCCCCTAGCTGAAGCTGTATCTGCAAGAAAACTCAACAGAGGCTCACAGAGGACCCTGCTTGCCAGGCCTGGGGGACGGGGTCAAGTCGGAAGGTTTCGTAGGGGAGCTGGGGCCTGCTGGCTGCTCCCTGCGTCACCAAAGGGGCCTGCGGGCCCCCTGCAGCGTCGCCCGGAGCCTGGCCTGTCTGCTTGAGAAATAAGGCAGGACCGGGGGAGCGGAGGGGGCTCCCGCATCACTTGGCCATCGTGCCCCTGCCCCACTTTACAGCTGGCTGCCTGCAGGCACAGGGCAGCTCCTGACAACAAAGCAGATAAGTGGCAGAAAGTCAGCCCGCAAGAACAAATTCACCCAATGGATTGACTGTTCCACGTGTCTGCTCTGCCTCCCAAGGAAGCTGGATAGAAGAAAACTCCCCAGTTCCCAAACAGGCCAATTAAAAGACAATGACTTGTATTACATAACCAATTTTGGCTAACCCCGGGGTTTGCCGGAGAATGATGTTTAAATAGCAGCCACCTACTAACAGCCTCACCCCAACTGCTTCACCCCTGGGTGTTTAAATGTGCCCTGATAGCTCACACGCTGCTTATTTTCAGGAAAGAGCATAGAAAAGCAAAAAGCCAAAGTGGTAAAAGCCACCACCAGTTACAGATCAATCAGAAACAAAAAGACATAAATACTCCTTGGGAACGATAATGGAAGTCACCAGAAGCATGTAGTTTCGCTGAAAAGAATCCTGTTTGTGTTAACTGTGGAGGCCCCGCCCACATCTGCCATACGGGGAGGGGGTGAAAGGAGGCCTGGACCCTGAGCTTTTACACAGCAGGCTCTCCAGGCCCACGTCGCCCCCAGAGCACGGCTCTCCTGGGGGACAGAGGTTGTCCCGGCAGTTAACTGCGGCGTCTCCTAAAGGACGTGGCGTCTTAGACCTGAGGGGCCTCTGGCTGACTTGCTGGCATGTTGGGGTATCCCCAGCATGGTCGACACCCCAAAGACCACCAGCACCTTAAGATCCTTTGGTGCACGGGCATGTACTAGGTCCAGGGCCCCAACTTCTACTGCAGGGAAACTGGGGCGTCCAGCATACAGTGGGCTGATCGTCACGTGATCAGTATGAATTGGTTCGCCCTGGGTCCAGCTGAGTCAGCCCGACCTCTCTGCTTGCCCCAGGCCTCCAGGTGCGGAGAGGCCAGGCCGTGGAGCTGCTGGCCGTTTGTCCTGGCCGTTTGTCCTGGCTGCTTGGGCAGATGGGTGGAGGCAAGTTTCCCAGCCGCAGTATTTTGGCAGATAATTGTCAGCATTTTAGAGGAATATTTCTGTCTGTTTCTGTCCTGAGTCCTGTGTGAGCCTCTGTTGAGTTTTCTTGCAGATACAGCTTCAACTAGGGGCTGAGGCCCTCTTACAGCATAACCCTCACCTCCTCAGCATGTGTCCCCAGCATCTAGCAAGACAGATGTTTGCTGAATGACTGAATGACACCAAGCTGGAGTCGATTCCCTCCTAGAAACAGGACAGAAACAGACATTTCTGGGCTGAGTTTGAGGCCTTTCATGAGGCCCCTGAAGTTTGTTAGAATATTATTTCCCATCCTCATTCTTCCATCTCTAAATTGCTTTCTTGCCTTCATGAGTTGGGGTACGGCCTTTATTCCCACACCTGGGAGGCTCCTGTTTTAGCTGCCACCTGGGACCCTTGAGGAAACCCCTGTATGGCCTCTGTCTCAGGTGGACGGCCTCCTGGCATGTTCCGGGCGCGCTTGTCTCCTGGGTTGGCTTCCCGGGCCCGGCCTGGCCTCCTGGACCCCGAACAGCTGCTGGGAATCAGTGTCGGTGCTGCTTTAAACGGGCAGACGCCCGAGTGGCCCGTATGCGGCTGGATGGGTAGAGCTTTGGTGCCACGGAATCCAGGGCCAGAATGAACTGGAAAGAGCGTGGCTGTGGGAGGCAGGCAGATGTGCCTGGACAGAGACCCAGCAGGCCAGCACGGCACCCTGAGCTGCCCGCTCACCGGAGTGAGTTTCCCGTGTTGAGGCTGATGTCCAGGGCGGGCTTGGAGGCCGGAGCTGCTGACTCAGGAAGCAGACGCTGCTGGGACTGTTACTGCTGTAGCCGATGACTCTGCTGGAAACAATAAAATCAGCATTTGCCCAGCTCAAAAGTCTTTGGGGTGTGTTAATGATGTCCTGTTATAAAAGACCTTCCCCCAGTGGGCTGACGGTGCTGCTTGGAACGCGAGGGCCAGTTACCTGGGCAGGAAAATCCGGGACTGTGTACTCCGAGCCACACCAAGGACGCAGCGAGCTGGGGGGTCTCTGAACCTCTGAAGCCAGCTCTGTGGCACCTCCACCAGGGGCTCTCAGGCCTACTCTCGCGCAGGGTTTCCTGTCCCTCAGATTCCTCCCTGCAGCCCAAGCTTCAGCCCGTCACAAAGACTTTCATCTCCTGGGAGCAAATTGTTCAGTCAGGAGCAGTAATAGATGGGTCGGCGGTAAACTCTGGCTCTCCATGCTCTTCTGATATTTTTTTAACGACTGCAGGTTATTACTTCTGAAAACTAGAATTTGCTAGTTCTGCCGAGCTCACCATGTCTCAGGTGCCGCCTTCTCCGTGTTGTTGACAGAAAGGCATTTGTCAAATTCCAACTACGTTTGTTTCTCTGTTTTTCTCCACTAATGCGCTTATGAATTTGAAGACATAAATGAATGTTTAAACATGGGAGGAAACCATTATGTTCGAATTCATTTTACAAAGGAAAAGGGCTTTGGAAAGGAAGAGACTCTTGGGTCTCAACTTATAGAAGTTTTGGGGGCCAGGTGAGTCCAACGCCTTTTGCA
Organism: Scalopus aquaticus; assembly: GCA_004024925.1. NCBI lineage: Eukaryota > Metazoa > Chordata > Mammalia > Eulipotyphla > Talpidae > Scalopus > Scalopus aquaticus. The sequence goes on from PVIJ01025216.1 coordinate 5,554, forward strand.
GAGAGAATTAGGGGGTGGAGGCTGCTTCTAGGGCCCCTGCAGGATCCAAACTTCAAGCTGAAGCTGTTGGGGGGAGGGGCTCTTTTTCTTTCTTTCTTTCTTTTTTTAGCATTTCATTATGAAATATTCCAAATATCTAGCAAAATTTAAAGATTTTTACAGTGCATATCCATATCTACATACCAGCTGCTACCGCTAACATTTTTACTATATTTCCTTGATCAGATATCTACCTACTTAGCTATCCTTCAACTCATGCATTAATTTATCTCATTTTTGGGTGCATTTCAAAATAAATTGCAATATCAATTACACTCCTCTCAGCATGCAAGTCATCAATTATAGTTAAATCTATGCTTACAGGGTTTTTCCCTTTGAAACAGAATTTATATACACTGAAACACACAAGTCTTAAATCTCCATCACTTTTGAGAAATGCATACGTCTGTGTAGCACAAATTCTATGAAGACACAGGACTGAAACATGATTCTAGAAGGTTCCCACACCAGGTTCATCATTGCCCCACCCTCCAGAGACAATGATTCTTCTAGAGGTTCCAGTTATTTTCTTTTTTAAAAAAAAACCATTTATTTATTTATGCATACAAGAGCTGGGGTGCAGGCCAGAGGTGTGGGGTGGTGAAAGGAATAACCAGAGATGGAGTGGGGAGCAGAACAGGCAGATCCACTGAAATACACTGCTGAGGGGAGGAGCAGGCGAGACAGGAGAGGTCTGCTGCGCCCTGTGGGAAGCTCCCTGACTGGGGATCGAACTTTTGCTGCAGTGGCTGTGGATTGCTTCATAGGCTGAGACTTAACCCCTGCGCCACCAGGGAGACCCAGGTTCCAGTTATTTTCTACCATGGATTCATTTTGCTTCTTCCTCAATTTCCCGTAAGTGGAGTCTCAGAGTAGGAGCTTTTATTGAGTTAGATTTCTGCCCTTCAGAATAAGTCTTCAAGATGTGCCCTGATGCCGAGTGTCAGCAACCCACCTCCCTGACCGCCAGCTTCTCCATCATGTGACCACACACCATGTGCCAATTCATTCTCCTGCCATCGATGAACACCCAGTCATCTTCCAGCTTGGGGGGATGCTTACAAATAAACCTACTACTTGAACTATGTTGTGCAAGTCTTGCTCTGTCCCATTATTCTCCTGCCTCTTGGGTAAATACCTAGTGGTAGAATTAACGGCTCATAAAACAGGCATATCTTTACAGGAAACTGACAGACCTTTTCCCAAAGCGACTGTAGTGTTTTATCGTCCCACTAATACTGTGAGAATTTCCGTTCTTCCACAATCTTGCCAATATTTAGGGTTTCCAGTCATTTAAAATTCTGGCATGGAGGTAGTGGTATCTAATTGAGGTTTTAATTTGCGTTTTTCAGTTGCCTAATGATCTTAAATACATATATATGTCATATATATGTCTTCTTTTTAAAGAATCTATTTAAATCTTTTGCCAATTTTTTAATGAGTTGTTTACCTTTTTATTATAAGTTGCAAAGGCTGCTTGTTTTCAGGACTCCACCATTTATCTGCCAGATATGTGACTTTCTAATTTTAGCCTGCCTTAAGTTATGTCCATAATGACGTCTTTGATAAGAAGTCTGTGATTTTGTAGAAATACAATTTATCATTTCTTCTTTTATGACAGTTTTTCCTGTGAAGTCAGAAACTTCTGCCTACTCTGAAATCTTTCATGTTTTCTCCTAAAAGTTTTATAGTTTTATCTTTTATATCTGTAACTATGATCAATTCTGAATTAATTTCTGTGTCTGGTGTGAGGTAGGGTGTAGACCCACTTCCCCCCTATGAATATCTAGTTATTCTGGAATCATTTGAAAAAAGACTTTCCTATTCCTATTGAATTGCTTTGACAACTTTGTCAAAATTCAAATGATGGTGAAAGGTGGGTCTATTTCTGGGTTCTCTATTCTGGGCTCTCCATTGATGAGGTACGAATTGAGGTTAATTTTTTTGCACATATATATCCAAGTGTTCCAGTGCCATTTGTTGAACAAGCTACTCTTTATTCATTGAATTGCCTTTGTGTGTTTGTTGAACATCAATTCACTGTGTATGTGTAGGTCTATTTCTGGGTGTTCTATTCTAATCATTTGATATAAATGTACATTCTTTCACCAGTATCACGCTGCTTTATTACTAAAGATATATAGGAAATTTATAGGTAGTGTAAGTATTTCAATGTTTTTCCCCCACAATTGCTTTGGCTATTGTCGGTCTTTTGTGTTTTTATATCCCCTTAAATGTTGGTGTTAGCTTCTCAATTAAAAAAAAAAAAGCTTTCTTGGATTTTTATTGGTATTGTATTTATTTTATTTTATATTTTTAAGGTTTATTTTTATGCATGCAAGAACTGGGGTATAGGGCAAAGTGCAGGGGGTGAGAGGATTCACTAGAGACAGAGTGGGGAGCAGAACAGGAATATCTACTGAACTCCACTGCTGATGGGAGCAGTGGGGAGATAGGAAAGGTCTGCTGTGCCGTGAGGGTCAGCTCCCTGGCCGGGGTGGAACGTGTGCTGCAGTGGCTGCTGATAGCTTGATAGCGCTGAGACTTTAACTCCTGCACCACCAGGGAGGCCCGGTATTAGATTTATAGATCAATTTGGCTCTTTTTTTGTAATCTGCCCTTCCGGTTCCTGTGAGCGAGCCCACCTTCCAGTTGTTTGCTAAGGCAGTTGTCTGCCTTAAAATCCTTTTTTGTCTTTTAACTTTAAGCATTAGAATATTTTAATATTATGGAATCAAATTTATCAGTCTTTACTTTTATGACTTGCCTGGTGTATATCCTGGTTCAAAAGAAATTTTGCTCTGCTGAGGCCAGAAATGAATAACAGGAGTCTCTAAGGTAGAAAATCAGTGCGATGTGGTCAGATAAGTGTAAGGGATCATCTGTAACTTTGAGTGCAAGTGTTTAGTCAACAAGAGAGATCAAATGATGATAAGTGAAGTTTCTCGCTCAGAATGCTTAGAAGAGAGTATCAAAGTGTCAAGAAACCTGCCTCCCTCTTGGGGTAATAACTTACTAAAGAGACAAGCAGTAGAAAAGCAAAGTTAGTAAAAACCAAAAGTTCTTTAAAAAAAAACCACAATAAAATAGAGACATCTTTGGCAAGCTACTTGATGAAAGACACAACATAAACAGCAATTAAGTCAAAAAGGGAAAAAGTTACCAATGAAATGGAAATCACAAGTGATGAAAAGATAAAAAAAAATACTAGAAAAAAATGATTCCTACAGATGAAAACACTAATAGACGAAGGGAAAATTAACTGTTTAATCCCAATCCATGTAAAAAAAAGTATATTTTATAGCTCAACACTCATACATAACCAACAAAAGACCCAATAATCAAAATAATCGTCTTAGAAAACCAGGACTAGAGAGCAGCTGCCTTTAGGAATAAAGCTATCTGCTCAGACAGCAGCACTACAGATGGAGCCTGCTTTCATGAAATAAGATAAGAAAAATAAAAAATATTTAGAAAGATCAGAAAAGCAGAAACAAAAATAATTTTTATGCCACAGATAATATAATTTTCTATAAGACGTCTGGCAAATATTAGCACTAACAAGAATATTTCAAGTGATTCAAGACCAACACACCAAAAAAGGTCGTTTAGAAAGCAAATAAGTGCAAATTACACATTGTGAGAAATACACATTGTCTTCATGGAAGGACAAAGAGGAGCCCCTCTTGGTGGAAATAATTTAGTACCAGAAGAACAAGGGTAGTATCCAAACTTAACTAGAGTTTCAACACCTATAAAAACCTAACAGCCTTTTTCCTGGAACTTGTCAAACTGACTCTCAATTTCCCAGAAAAGCGGGACATGGTGAGCCATGGCAACTTGGGAAAGGATAGTGCCCTACTTGCAGAAATTAATTTGTCCCAAAGTAACGAAGCTGCAGCCTCCCAATCCATCATTCCTGGCTCCATCAAGACCCAGGAGGCCAAGCTTCCTACTAACAGGGTAGTGTGTTTCTGTGAAGATGGCCAAATGAAGATTTCCTACCCACATGCCTTTTTCTACTCTACCTTCCTCTAAGCCACACTTCAACATACCCAGTGGCAGTGGAACAAACTTGGTTGGAGACTATGAATACATGGGCATTGTTTTGCGATAACCAAACTTTATTTGGTTGGGTTTATGAATTGAGATAAACACGGAAGAGACTGTGCCTAAAACCATACCTCTATCTCAAACTCAGGCCAAACCCCAAGCACACTGCTAAAACTGCAATGTGTCTACACTGATATACTCAGGACTCTAAAGTTCATGTTGAAGAGAGAAACTGTAAAGTAAATGAGACGTAAAATTTATTTGTAAAGTTGATAAAGCTTGGATATACTTTTAACTGTCATGTGGAAAGAGGTTTTGAAACCTTTCGATAAAATACTGAGAAGTTATAGACTTCTGATTTGGATGGATAATAAAGGGTAACTTCTTGGTCATTCTAAATTTATTTTTTAAAGGATAGAGAAAGAAGTCAGAAAAAGAAAAAAAAGGAAACCAAAGTTATAAAGATGAGTTATAAAATTTACAGAAATTGTGCAGATGCTGAGAACAGATTAACAAAGAAATTGCCAAATTATGTTAAGAGTCATAATTATCCAGAGAAAGAGATGTGTTATAAACAACAGTTATGAATAAGCTCATAGATTGTTGGATAATCTGAGCAATTAAGATGAAGAATCGTAGGAACACATTGGAAAATATTTACATTTATGGCTGAATTGACACAAAATGTCAATATCAACAAAAAAACTTAAATTTACAATTAGCCTCTATAGTAAGAACCTTGATGTGACACCAGAAGGAATGCTGGGGAGCTTCTAGCCTAGGCGGGATTGAATTAGCCAGGGCTTTTGCAAGAATTTGACAAAATCTTTAAACTTTCCCAGTCATCACCAGCTGTTAGGCTGAAAGAAATGCTTTGAAGTTATTGATAATCAGAAACCAAATCATAATCAACTATGTTAGAGTTATCCTTTAATAGCTTTTTATTCTTCCTGTAGGAGATGTTAGAGAATTGTTATCCTGTGAGGAAGGCGAGAAAGAATATCTGACCCCCCAAATCAAACAAAAATGTATCTCAGAGGTGTGTCTGCTAGTTAATGGCAATAGTACATTATATGAAAATATTTTTTTTCTGAATTTTGTGATGTTTGTCCTATTTGAGAACTTTTTGGAAAATGTAAATTTTTGTGACCTTTTTTCTCACTCTTGATGAATACTCCCCTAATTTCTCATTGTAATGTGTTATTCTTTTATAAATTACAGAAGTGTTAGGCCCCACGAAACACAGATCCTCTCTTGCCTGGAAGGGATCACAACATATTATAAAGCCGGAGCCTCTTAAATAGCGCTGGATGGGCTTAGGGGTAGGCTGGGGTGAGCAAACATTTTCTGTGAATATA
>PVIJ01025217.1:0-10982 GCA_004024925.1 Scalopus aquaticus
CCCCTCAGCAGTGGATTTCAGTGGATCTGCCTGTTCTGCTCCCCACTCTGTCTCTGGGGAATCCTCTCACCACCCCACACTTCTGGCCTGCACTCCAGCTTGAATGCATAAAGAAATAAATCTTAAAAAAAAACAAAAGAGACTCACGCTGGGGAATGTTCTCTGTGGTCTGGCATCTCTGGCTCGGTGCCCTGTTCACTCAGCCACGTTTTGCAAGTCATTTTAGATCATCTGTCCCGTCGTGGAGTAGTCTGTAGCACAGGATATAAACTACGTGTTCTCTTACATACTGAGTAGAGTAAATAGCATGTTGTATGTGATGTATGGCACTCTGGTCGGCCAGCTCCTATTGTTGGCTGCATTGCTGCTTGGAACACGCAACGCCCCAGCTTAGCTCACGAAAGGTTCAGATAAGCAAAAATAAATGCCCCGACCCGGGTCCCGGAGACGCCCGGCTTTTGGTAGGTGTCGGCTTTAGCAGCTGAAACTGAGCAATTTCACAAAGCGCTTGTATCCATTTCAATTCATCTTTTTAATTTTCTTTTTTCAATCATCTGCTTGAGTAAACTTATTGCCTATTAGACTTTATTACCATCTTGGGTGCGTGGATGGTCTAAAGTACAGTTTTATCTTTCTTCCCCTTTCGTCTTCTCCGTGTCCCCCTGGGCACAGAGCCCGAGGCTCACTCGGAGGCACTTTGACTGCATCTAAGTCCTGCCTGTACCTGCCTGGCTGTGTCACCCTGGGCAGGCTGCTGGCCCTCTCTGTGCCAGGTGTGTTTGCCTCTTTCCTCTCAAATAAGGAGTTTGCCTAGAAATCGTCTGGAGAGTAAAAGCAAAGAGCTTTTTTATAGCAGAAAAGAGGGGATAATAGCAGACGGCTGTTTTCTAAAGAAAGTCGGAAGTCCCGCTGCAGACTCTGCCTGGGCGGCAAACAGCCCCACAGCAACCCCGAGTCACACCTGTAACTGCTTCTGATCTGTGCACTGTCTGCTTCTGAGACCCCAAGACCTCTCGGGAGACCCCGAGTCCTCTCGGGCAAATGCAGCACGCGCAGTTGCACGGGAGTTTCAGATAAGCAGCAAACAAATGTTCGGCAGAGTGCGGACATTCGATGTATCTATTTATGTAATTACACTTACTAAACTTAATGCAATGACACAGCATTAGTAGCTACGCTCAAGTAAGGCCAGTGTGTGACAGGCGTTTAGCAAATGTGTTATCGACGCTAAATGCCGTGCTATTTTAGAAGGTGATTACATTGTCATTTATATTGCATTAGAATGAATTACTTTCATGGTATCAGTGATTATAATCGGGTTATAGTTGTTCGTCGAGGTTACACGTCCATTTATTGACTGTGCCCGAGCGTGGGCGCCAAAGCGAGTCCCCACGGATGTGCTGTGTCCTGAGCACGGTACCTGGTGCGTTGCCATCCAGCACAGCCCAGCCATGGCTCCGTGGGCCCCCACGCCCAGTGTCTGGAGAGCAGTTGCAGGATTGGGGTGCAGTGCGCCTGGAGGAGGGGGCTCTGCCCTGGACCCAGGGCTGGCTCCCTCCCTCCCTGCTCCATGCTTCGTAGGTACCTGGGGACCCCAGAAGCAGAGGCGGGTGCCTCTCCCCACCTCTTCCGCCTGTCCCGTCCCCTCTGCACTGGGCCTTACCTGTGGACCTGGGGCAGGGGCTGTCTAAACGGGTATGTTTTTCTTTTAGAAAGATTTCATGAAACCTTTTCTTCCCTCTCCAAATGAAAGCCCCTCTCTGGCCTCCCCCTTTCCACCAGGCTCAGGAGAAGCCCCAGACCCGTACCTGGGCCCCGCCTCCCACCCGCGCCTGGCTGGTGATTTAAACGCCAGCGCTCTAGCCTGGCCTGGCCTCTGGCCCCAGTCTCCCCGGTGCCACTGCGCATGAAATAGTGCTTTTAATAAGGACCCTCAGGATCGTGCTGTGTCAGACCCGTCCTCAGCCATCACAGGTTATTTGTGGAGATATTTAGGCTATTTATTATCTGTGAAGTTCCCCTGTCAACAGCTCAGGCTTTAGGAGGGAAAAAAGAGAGACATTTCTGTGTGTTTTCTTGCATGGGGTTTCTGGAGTAACTCGGGCACGAGTGCAGATCCATCTCTTTTGACTGTAGATAAATAACTGGGGGCTTGTGACGAATGAGTCTGACACGAAAACAAAGACCACGGCTCATCCTTACATCTCCCGAATATTTTCCCACTTGATTTGGCTCAAAACCGTATCATGAAACAGCAGTCATCTCCTGGGCATTGCTTTCCACAGAGAAAAATGTCCCCCCAAAACTGCCCCATTGTTCACCACAGCTTTTTTTATGAGAGTTATAAACAGCAGCAATCAAATCCCTCTGTAGATGAAGAGTTAAACTGGGGTACATGCAGGTCATGGAATACTACTCAGCCATGAAAAAGGACTTGCTCATGACATAGACAACTTAGAGGAAAGTCAAGTACTTCGGGCTGAGTGAAAAGAGTCCATTTCAAAGTAACTCCTGTTGTATGATTTAGTTTACGAATATACTGGGTTGTCAGAAAAGTCATAACGTATTTTTTCTACGTTTTCAAGAAAAAATGTACCATGACTTTTTGGGCAACCCAATACAATCTGCCCATGAGAAACTATCATCTGGAGAATAGACTTGGGGTGGAGATGGAAAAGACTCTCCAGCAGGGGGAGGCTCCGTGGCGGGTGGGGTGGTAGCCACACGCCACGAGTGATGAGGGGCAGAGAACTGGAGACCCCGATTGTCTACGGCTGGTAGACTCGACCTGTCATCGAGTTCTTGGTGTTGTACAGCAGTTGTATGAAAGAGACCCAGTGGGGGAAACTGGATGAAGAGTACTCGATGTCTCTAACTTTCAGTGGATCTATGGGATTAAAAATTAAATTTTAAATATTATAAATATTAAAATTAAAAATTGCTATCTTACAGTTCACTCATTGTCACCAGTCACCCTGAAAAATCACATCACTATTATTTCAGGTTACAGCTGTCTTCCCTGGGGGGTGGACTCTGTACTAGGCATTTTGTACATGTCATTCTTGAAACAGCTCTACATGGCAAGCGCTGCCGCTGCCTCCTTATCCTACAAGTCAGGGTGAGGACTCACACATGTCGATTATTGGTCTCAGGTCAAACAGAAGACAGGACCCAGACCAGAGCTGGGGAAGACCGGACTCCACCGTCCACAACCCCATGCCATCAGAGCTGCTTGCAATTTTCCAGAACGTTCCATCCATTCAACCTCCTCTCCCAGCGCAGCGTGCCCTGAGGCAGCGGTCTCACAGGGCCACAGCATGCGGTGTCCATCCAGCCTCACCCCAGCGTCCACACCTCTGTGTCCCTCTGGTTTGCTCTTTGCTGCCGAGCCGCTGCACCCCACTTCTCTTCGCGCCCTCCACATCCAACACGCCCCGCCCCCCGCACACCCTGAAGCACGCTGCAGCTCACCCTCCTTTGAACCTCTTTTCTCAGAGAAAATGACTGAAAATTGTAGCGGCCGCTTGAACTTGGGTGTCAAAGCAGATTCCAGATGCCTTCGAGTTTAGCAGAGTGACCACAGAGTCCTGCTGGACCAGGCCCTCCCTCGGGGCCTTCTCGGGGTTCTGAAGCCGTCCTCGAGGACTGGACCCTGTTTCCCTGTGATGGCACCCCCGGCTCCTCTGAGAGCCCCGCGTGCCCTGAGCTGGCGGGGCAGCGCGGTCGGGAGCGGCCGCAGAAGCTGGGGAGTTCGTTGTAACTCGCCGCTTCTCCCTGTTCCTGACCTCGGAGGCCTCCCAAACTGGGATGACACCCTCGTCCCACGGCTGGAGAAGAGGGTTTTCGGGCAGATTCACCTTTCAGCACCCTTGCTGTGGCATTTTGCAGGCACCAGAAAGCTGCTGTCGCCTTCCGTTCCGAGAAAGTAAAGTGAACAGCCGTGTGAAGTGGGTTTGCTTGGTGAGGACACGGGGCAGCCACCGCCCTGGTGTCCGGCCCCAGCGCCCAGGTGACCCGCCCTCGGCAGGGCCCTTGGGGTCGTGACCCCCCGCACCAGCACTCGGGCTCAGCCAGGCTGGGGGCCAGTTTACCCCGTTTCCACTGGACACTAAGAACAAGCACTCCCAGCCGCGGCTCATTTAGGGCACTCCCCTGCCTCTTGGTCCTTTGCCCAAGCCTTCCTGGGGGAGGGATTTCGGGGTGTCAGCCTGGACACTGGGGTGGGTGGTGTGTGATTGGCGACACCTCCGCGGAGTCAGCTCTCAGCGAGAAGCAGCCTACAGTGTCGGGCGCAGACGCCAGGGCTGCCGGCTGAGGATGGGGGGGCCCGAGGGGTGCCCCGCGCCCCCACTGGCCCAGGCCAGCAATCTGTTCGAAGCCCAAGCCCAGCATGGATGCTGAGCCTCAGCTGGAGCGTGCTGTCCAGCGGGGTCGCGCGTCCTCGCCCTCGCCAAGCGGCCTCGCCCGCGTGTCCCTCCGCCCGGGCGCGCAGACGCAGGGCCGTGATGGATCGTGCGCGCTCGGGGCAAGCAGGCGCGATAAATCACCCAGCACTTTTACAGCGGCGGCTGCGGCGAGGTGACGGGAGCCAGCAGCCCGACGCTTCGCACGTCTTAAATGAAGAATAATGGGTCTTCTCTGGTCATCCGCACAACAGATAACATGAAATATTAGACCTGAAATTGCGTTTATAAATGACCTAATTCTAATTCCTGTAATTTAGTTCAAACATTTATTGAGTAGCTCTGTGTCTCGGAGACTGATAAGGGATTTGGAGATAAAGGATGCATTGCCCCTTGACTCAAGCGTGTGCGTGTGTATGTGTACCTGTGTGAGCACCACTGTGTACACGAGTGTGTGCATGCACATCTTTGTGTGTGCACGAGTGTGCGTTCACACATGTGCATAAGTGTGTGTGCATGCACATCTATGTAGATGCATTGCCTTGCACACATGAGTGTGCACGTGTGTAGTGTAGACATTGTCCACGACACATGTTCTCCTTTCATGCAAATGCAAATGCATGGTATATGCTCCGCGTGCACACATGCAGAGTGTACTGTGCACACACGTCTGTTAGTGCATGCTTGCTTGCGGGCATACGTGTGATCACGCATGTGCTGCGTGTGCCTGTGGAGGCGGGGCTCACGTGACATGAGGTGCGCTCTGAGCCATCTCCCGGGAGCTGTTTAGTGACCCTGGGCACCTCCGCACGGCTGCAGGGCCATCGGGGTATTTTCTGTACCCCAAAAGGAAACGCTGTACCCACTAAGCGGTGGCTCCCCTCCACCCAGCGCATGCGCTCCCACCTGCGGTGCACTCCGCCTCTCTCGAGTCCCCTGTCCTGCCGGAGTCCGGCCCAGCCGCCTCTGGGCTGCTCCCTGCCCCTCGGGCGCGCCTCCCCACTGTCCCGCCCAGGACCGGGCACTGTCCTAGACGGGTGGCCAGGTGTCCATCCTCCACGGCCCACGGAAATGTGTGTTCCCCCAATAAAATGTAGCACTTGCAGTGCACCGAGAGCCTAGCCACGAAGAGGTCGCCTCCTGCGTCAGAGAAAGCCGAGGCCAGCTCAGCGCAGGCGCCATGATGGGGTGCAGGCAGCCCACGCCGCTGGGGGACCCGACTGCGGGTCGTGCGAGTGAGGGCGTGGGCGGAGCTGTGCAAGAGAACGCGAGTTTTCACCTGAGGTCTCTCAGCGGGCTTTTTTTTTTAGTTCTTCATTTTTAAGCTTCTTTTGTTGTTGAAACATTCTCTGCTCAAGGTCTAAGCACTGAGTGTGAGTCCCGACTAGAAGGCTTTGCAGACAGCAGGGGGAGGCTGTGCAGACGGCGGGGGGGAGGCCGTGCAGACGGCGGGGGGGAGGCCGTGCAGACGGCAGGGGGAGGCCGTGCAGACAGCCTCTATCTCGGGCGGTGCATCGGGCGGTGCGTCGCAGGTTCCATCTTGAATCTCGGGCAGTGCAGGAAGGAATCGCTGTGAAGCACTGTTGGTGTGGGCACCTGTTAACTTCAGCACAGAGCAGACTTGACCCTTTGCATCTGTGTGGAATTTAAACCTTTTTTAAAGTGACCATCACAGGAGTTTTAACAGATCAAAAATATGGATTCACACATTCACCTTGGGGCTGTTAATAATACTGTGTCGTGTTCTTGAAAGTGTCTAATTCTCTCTAAAGCTTTTAGGGTGCACACACACGCGCATACAGAAAATGACAACCAGGTGAGGTGACAGGTATGTTAATTAGCTTGACGGTGGCATTTATATCACAGTGTTTATCTACATAGATCAAGACATCAAGTTGTGCACGTTTGGTGTATATAATTTGTTTTAAAGATTTATTTATGCATACAAGCTGGGGTGCAGGGCAGAGGTGTGGGGGTGAGAGGACTCCCCAGAGACAGAGTGGGGAGCCGAACAGGCGGATCCACTGAAATCCACTGCCGAGGGGGAAGCGGGGAGACAGGAGAGGTCTGCTGCGCCCTGTGGGAAGCTCCCTGGCCGGGGATCGAATTGGTGCTGCAGTGGCTGGGATAGCTTCACAGTGCTGAGACCTAACCCCTGCGCCCCCAGGGGGGAGCCTAGTGTATATCATTTGTATGTGTCCATTTTACCTCCATAAAGCAGACAATAAAAAGGGGAGGGAATATAATTAGAGAAACAAGGTCACTTTATTTTTCCGCACATCTGTTCGGGTCTCTGCCCCCCTCATTGCGGAGTGGGGGGTGCACTTCGGGCTCATCACCGGTGTGGGCGCCTGCAGTTACCTGTGGGAGCAGCTCGGAGAGGCCCCTGCAGCGGATGGTACTGGGGGCTCAGCAGCTGCCGCAGCCCCCCAGACCTCGCTCTGCAGGTGCTGTCACCGCCCACCTGTGCTGGGAGGCAGGGGATGCCGGGAGTGGGGCGGAGCGGAGCCGCCGCGCAGACTCGAAGGACCAACTCAGGCGGCTGGGCCCCTCTCTCGGGAGAACCCCGGTGCCTGCGCAGCGCGGCTGCCTGCACCCTGCTTGGCTGGGGTCGCGCTCTGCTGTGAGGACTCACTCTGGGGTAGCCGCGACAGCACCTGCCACCTGCCACCAGCGCGTGCTCCTTTTCCTCTCTCCCAGCCCCCCTTTCCCTCTCCCGCAGTCAGTGAGCCCCCTTTGTTCCTGGGTGTCTGTCTTCAGACCGTGCTTGTGCTGAGGCGCACAGGTGAGGCTCACCAATGAGTCGTGCCTGGTCCCCGAAACTGCCCTGTCACACCCCCGGGCATCTCTGCCCTGCTGCCCTTCTGGATGGCCGCTGGAAGTCTGGCGCTCCCCCCCTCCCCCCAGGAATAAGGCACAGCAGACCTTTACTCCCGGCACTCAGGGCGAGCTGTTTCGGGGCCCTGGGTGGGGTGTGGATGGCACCGGGAGGCGGGACGTGGGACCAAGCCTCTCTGGGGACACGCAGCTCTCTCCCAGCAGGCTGTGCCGTTCTCACCCCCTTACCAGTCCCGAGGTGGCGAGGCCTTGGGTCTGGCTCACAGGAGAGAAAACCCACTCTCCGGTCTGGAGAAAGAATTGCCCGGGACGGCAGAAATGGGGTGACTGCGGCCCTGTGGGGTGTGGTTCAGTACGCAGGAAAAATCAAGGAGGCGTTTTTAGCTGACCTGCCTAACAAAATTAACAACCCGCTAACGAGCAGTGGGTGCGTGTCTGAGCCGCATTCGGAGCGTCTGTCTGCCGCACTGCACGATAAACTAAAAGGCAGATGAAAAGCAACTCGGTGCTTCTGCTATGGAAGACAGGACATTTCCATCCTTATTATATAAAGAACATCTATAAATAAACCCATAAAAATGCGAGCACTTTAATAAAACAGACAGAGGACATTAACAGACTAGACAGAAATGAAAATAAGGTACTATAGAAAATACATATCTGAGGGAAATTTCACCCTCGCTGTAAATACTAGAGCGCAAACAAGATGTCACCTGTCAGTCTAGCAACTGGTTTTTAGCATCCTCCTTTGTCGGCAGAGTATGTTTATTTTATTTTTTTAAAAAATTATTTATTGATGCATGCAAGAGCTGGGGTGCAGGCCAGAGATGTGGGGCGGGTGAGAGGACTCCCCAGAGACAGATTGGGGAGCAGAACAGGCGGAGCTACTGAAATCCACTGCTGAGGGGAGCAGCGGGGAGACAGGAGAGGTCTGCTGCGCCCTGTGGGAAGCTCCCTGGCCGGGGATCAAACTCGTGCTGCAGTGGCTGCCGACAGCTTCATAGGCTGAGACTTAACCCCCTGGGCCCCCAGGGAGACTTGGCAGGGTATGTTTAAATGGGTACTTTTGGGGATAAAGTTTTTAAAGAATGATTTTGCACTTTGGACTCAGTTTTATAACACAGTGTCCTGCTTGACCCCCATTTCATTTTTGATTTTATTCCAATAAAAATTTCAAGCTGTGAAGACTGCAGAGACTTCTCATGACATAGAGTCCCCACTTGGGGACATCATTAAGCCATGATGAGAGGCTGTGTTGGGCAACCTCAGCGTTTTTACACGAGGAAAGGGTGGGAGAAACTGAAAATACCGCACATCTGAAATTTGATTATTCAGCTCCACTGTCATGAGGACAGAAGCCTCAGTAAAAATAGGAATGATAGTGATCGTGATGGTGATGATTTTGTTGATGGTGAGAAAATGATGGTAATGAAGGAGAAATTTTATAGGTAACTACATAAAATGATTGTGGTGATTTGCTGATGGTGGTGATGGAGGTGATGGTGATGGAGATGATGATGGTAGTGATAATGATTCTGGTGATGGAGGTGATGGAGGTCGTGATGAGGATGATGGCGATAGTGATGGTGGTGGTGATGAAGGTGATGGTGATGGTGATGGTGATGATGGTGGTGGTGATGAAGGTGGTGGTGATGGTGATGATGGTGATGGTGATGATGAAAGTGATGGTGGTGATGATGGTGGAGATGATGATGGTAGTGATAATGATTCTGGTGATGGAGGTGATGGTGGTGGTGATGATGGTGGTGGTGATGGTGGTGATGATGATGGTGATGGTGGTGGTGATGGTGATGGGGATGATTATGATGGTTGATACTGATTGAAAACTGGCTTTGTAGGCATCAGTTTTGTAAGCATTTTATGTGGATACAGCATCTTTTAAACCTCTTGGCAACCTGGCGTGAAGGTTTTATCACTTTCCTCGTTGTGCCCATACTGAGATTAAGGCCCAGAGGGTTGAGGTGTCTCTGCCTTGGGAAGCAGAAAGGCAGAAAACCTGGGTCCCTGGTGGCGCTGAGCCCAGCTCTGTTCCCATCAGAGATCAGTATGCGCCTAAATGCTGGAGTCCATGTCGTTTTGAATCCCTGTTCCTTGTGGTTGATTCTGGTTCCTTATTTACAGTGGAGATTTTAGATGTGGTAAAATAGTTCACTGTTGACTGGGTCAAGGATGCTTTCAAGACGCCCAGTCCCCAGGCCATCTCCCCTCTGGGGGCCCACGGGGCCCTCTGGGGACAGAGAGCTCTGTGTCATCTTCTAGGGCTTGCGGGGCAGGACCCGCGGTCTTGTGGTTAACCCCGGTCTCCCGGATGGAGCTTGCGTTCTCAGAGCCGCTGGTGATGTGCCTCCATCCCTACCTGCAGAGGGGAGTGGCAGGGCGCCCTGGGATCTGGGACAGAGTCGGGGCAGGCGGCTAGCAGAGCGCGGGGAGGTGCCTGACGCCCTCGTCAAATCTGGCTGCCCCAGGAGTCCAACAAGGTCCCCCTGCCCAGCCGCCTTTGGGGAGACCAGCCGCAAGGTCATCTCATAGCTTCGCACCCAACATGGTCTGACTCCCCCCTGCTCCAGACCCAGCACGGACCCCGAGCAGCACCAGGCTGACCTCGGCGAACAGCAGCTCGGGGAGGTTCGTGCAAAGGGACTTGTGAGAACCTGACCTCTCCCCACGGTGTCCCTTCGTTAGGGAGGGCAAGACAACGCAGTGGCCAGTGCGCTTGTGGCCCCCGACGGAGCTGCTCCCCACTTCTGTCTGGCTTCCGGTAGGGCGGAGGGGACAGGCCAGATGCCACGCCCTGAGGCCCCCGAGTAGCAGGACAAGGAAAACCCCAAATGTATCTTAAAGCAGGAGAACCGCACACAACACGGACGGGCTCTCCGCACCCCTCTTCTTTTGAAGGACTGATGTCCAAGCGGACAAGTGAGCTCATTGGCCAAAGGGGAGCAAGTCCAGAAGCCTCTCCTGCCCTCGGGGCCCCCACACTCCTGCCCCTGGAGGAGGACACCGGGGCTCACCAGCCCAAGGGGGAGGCTGTCTGGGGTCCTGAGGGGCTGCGGGGAGTGGACACTTTGCTGCTGCTGGTCTCAGGTGCTCGGACTCAGTTACCCGGAATTCAGATCCAGGACAGTGGCTTCTGGTCTCGTTGTGCCTGGCGAGTTTCCGGAATCACAGGGCGGCCTCCACGCCCCCAAAGGCGCCAGAGCCCCCTCTCTGCAAGAATCGGGGCTCAGCGGTGTGGATGTGGCGTTGGCCTTCCTTGCAAGGGTTACTGCGATTTCTTAATCTCCAAAGTCTGGGGACTAGATCGCCCTCTTGGACACAATCACCCTCCAAACCAAAACACACGAGAACATGCGAAACTCCTTTATCGTGTGGGTCCATCGGCGGTAGGGTCAGCCTTGCCCAGGACAGCTGTCTGTGTGCCTCCCCTGCCTTCTGGAAACGTCTGCCACTGCCCCTCTTGCTTAGTGTCTCAGCTTCAACCTAAGGTCCTCAGAGCCCTCTGTCCTGGGAGCCGCTCCACCCAACTCCAGCCTGTCTCTCCTTCCCAGCCCTTGGCATGAAGACCTATGGTCCACCCTGGTCCTCACGGCCTCGTTCATCCCCAAGCGGGCATCAGCCCCAGAGGCGCTGCGGCGCATGTCCTTGGAGTGTGAATGAACAGATGACCAAAGGTTGGACACGCCCTCCGGAAGTCACCTTCTAGCAGGGCCGGCTTCTCAC
>PVIJ01025218.1:0-10998 GCA_004024925.1 Scalopus aquaticus
GAAGATGTGGTACATATACACAATGGAATACTATTCAGCATTCAAAGAAGATAAACACATGCAATTTGCAGCAACATGGATGGAATTAGAGGGGATCATACTCAGTGAAACAAGCCAGAAAGAAAGAGAAAAATATCGAATGGTTTCACTTATAACAGGACTATAGGGAAACCAAATAGGAGAGAGACACTTGGGGGGGTGGTGGGAGGGGGAGGATAAGGGCACAAAATGGAGTAGAAAAGAACACAAGGGACCACAGAGATGGATCACGGGTGAATTGGTGGTGGGTTACCCAAGGGGAATACAAAATGTAAAAGATATAAATAACAATAAAAATATATATTAAAAATAAATATATATATATATATATATTAAAAAAAAACAAACATGATTGAGACTCTGGTGCTCCAGAGGTGGTGCTCACCATCCTCTCTGTGCCATTCACGCCTACAGTATCATCTGCCTTCCCCACCCCCTGGGGGTCAGGAATGGCTTCTCACCTCTGTGCCCTCAGCATTTATCCCAAAGTCTGACAGCCACTGAAGAGTACTTAGAGGATGTATGTAGAATCTATGGAGAGATGGGTGGATGGAAGGAAGGATGGACAAAGAGGGAATGAATGTTAACTCCTAATGGGATTTCCTCTTTCCTCAAACCTGTGATCTCGACCAGACCAGAAACCTTTGACAAGTCCTGAGAACTAAGCTCTCCAGAGACCAGTCTTCTCTTCCTGGTGGTAAATTACAGTTCTGGAATGTCACATGCCTCCATGCAAGCCAATCATCTCACCCCTGCCACAGGTAAACATGCTTTGGAAGGGTCTGACTCACACATCATACAAAGGGGCCTCTGGTAGCAGGAGATACTGACATAGTAGCTCAAGGCTGATGGAATCCAGTGTCCAGCTGACCCAGGCTTTTCTAGCAACATAGCCAGACCTGTGAGCATGGGCGTGAGGGCGTCTGTGCTGCTGAGGAGCAGCGTCATGGATGGCAGACCATGTCCAGATGAAGAATCTGCTACATTTCAACCTCCTTCCTTAACTGCCCAAGCATATGTACTTTATGAGTAAGTCCCCCCCGCCAATTAAAGGTCATTCACATTCTGCAAGTCCATTTACCCTTGTATCTAATAATTGTAAACACTGGCTTGGAATAGAGAATTTTCTATTTTTCTTATGCAATTTTAGCACCCCCCCCCCATCTGTGGAACTAGGCAGCAAAATCCCAGCTCCATGGGTAAGAAGGCGATTCCGCTCACTGCTGTCCTGTGTGAGGGCAGAAGACTACGTCTTGTAGAGGAGAGACACCCCATACCCTGCACAAGGGAGAAGGCAGCACTGCTGCAGCCTCCCTTGTAGACACTGCTGTGGGCGGTCAGGAGAGGGAAGAGGGGTTGTCTGACATGACTCGTGCACTCTATGTGAACAGAAGAACCCTACGTCTTAGGCCATGTTGGCTCCAAGCCTCGTGAGTTTAGAAGGATAAGCTCAGAATGTGGCCATGGAGGAAGCAAGTCCAGAGGTGGTTCTAGAAATGCCTGAGAGCTGGAGCAGTAACAGGGGTGCCCACGGAAACTCTCCAGCCTGAGACGACGTGACTGCTTGACCTTCTGGGCCTGCCTGATTCAGATGTTCTTTCTATCCTTTTTCAGCAACACTCAACAGCCTTTCTGTCAGTTACCCTCCTCCCTCCTGGCTGGAAGTCCCAGTAGGTCCTATAGACAGGACCATCCTCCAGTTCTCTCCATGTGAGATCACAAGGCTCCGGGGGATGAGATTTTGCACTTACAAGTCAGCAACAGGGCTGGGGGTCCCCATCTGCTTGCATAGCCACAAGCCCCCTCTAGTGATTTTGGAAGGCACCTGCTGCCAGGAGTCCCAACAGCTATCTCAACTGTCACCCAGCTTTGCATGCAGCACCTCTCCAGGTGAGTCACATGGTGGCACCTGTTCAGGGTCCTGTGTCTGTGACTTGGCACCCAGCCTGGCCTAGACACTAAAGCTATCATTTCACCATTTCCCCAGTTTCCTGCATGAGTTTTCAGCCTCCAAACCCCTCTCCTCTGGAAGACAGCACCTGCCGCTCATGGACTACAAATCCCAGCTATAGATGCACAGCCAGGAGCCCGCAGCCCTCCCACAGAGTCCCAGACTGAGCCTTCCATGCCACGCAGGCACTTCCCCTGTGAGATTCTTCAGGCAAACCTAACTGTACTCCCCAGCCTGCCTGCCCCTTGCCCTCCCCACATGGGAGGTGAATATTTTATCTCCAGTGGACCATGAAGGTCTGGAGGAGGAAAGCTGATTTATCAGAGACATAACCATACAGTTGAAATTGTGTCAATATATCTTTGCATAGTGGATTCTGAAGGATGCCCCCTATTTCTCTGGTAAATCATATACATTTAAAGTCCCCAAATGCTTAAATATATATTTATCCAGTAAATCAGCTCAGCTTTGAAGTGGCTCATTTCTTTCCTACAAAAATACAGGATACAGTTGCTAGCCTTGTTTTTCTTTCCTTCTCCAAGTTAAAAAAAAAAGAGGAGCAGAGAAATGAAATTCTGAATAATGAATGTTTAAATATTGACGAAGGTTTGACACTAATGGTGTGAGGGAGAGCGTGCAGCACAATCGCTCCTCTGCAGCAGGATCTACAAAGCAAGGCATTTTGCTAGAACCTTTCTGGCCCCCCTTCCTGCAACTAAATTCTCTGAATCTGTGACATATTATTGAGCACTCAAGGGGCCAAGGCGGGGCACACTGGACTTGGATGGAACCTTCTTGAGGCAACAGGAAATAACTGGTGATTTATTCGTCTTCATTTCCTGACTTCCCTCCCCCCCCCCAACCTCTTTGCAAACAATTTATTCAGAAACAGCAGTTCCTCATTTTTTAAGGATACTACCCTGACTCTAGCTATCTGCCATCTTCCTAGAAGAATATTAAAACCCATTGTGAAAGAGGATTTATGTGAGTGCAATCTTTCACGCTGGGCCTGACACAAAGTAGGTTCTCAATCACTGGAGGTTGCTTTCTTAAAGCCGTCAAGTCCTGTGTATGTTGTACTTTCCACAGCCATGTGCCTTAGGAGGTGAAAAACATTCTCCCCGCTTTACAGTCAGGAGAATTGAGCCCTCCTGACTATAATCAGAGCATCTGTGCTGTTTTCCGCAGGATTGCACTGATGCTTGATTCTGGAAACTCTGGTTTCCAGGGCAATTTCAAGGACAAGTGACCTTTCTCCTGGGGCACAGGGTGCCCTGTCTTCAAGGTGTGTATTGCTTTGAGTTCTCTCTGGCCATCCCTCAACCTACAAGCAAACTCAGACCCCGCCCTGATTGCCACATTGCAGGAAAGGAATTCCCCTGCAATACACTACCTCAAAACAACTGAGCATGCAACAAAGTCTGTCAATGCCTATTCTTTCTTGGTAGCAGCTCCAGGTTGTACTTTCCTGCCCCATTGTGCTAGTCTTCAGACACAGGGACCTTTTTGCCTCAAATTCTATCTACATCTAAATCTCTAATTCAAACACCTGTTTCTCCACTCTACCTTCTGAATCCCCGTTAAAATAATAATAAATGATAGAAAGAGGTGTAAATCCCTCACAGGCAAAGAGCATCAGCAAGGAGACAGTCTGTACACATTTCTGAAGGGGAGTGGACATTCACTTTGAGGAATGTCCCTGATGATTACAGTTCTAGAGGGGCCATGTGAGCTACTGGTCACTGGAACTCCTCAGAGGTAGAGTCCAGGGGTTGCGAGATGGGGGAGGGTCTCATGCAGGCAGGCAAATCTTTGCCCCAAACAAACTAGCAAAATATCAGGTGAGTGGAGACATCTTCTCTTGAGAAACTGGAAGGCATCCAAGAAAAGATCTCCAGATACCAATGCCAGCGAATTGGTCATCTTGCCATCTGACCACCCAACAGTGGCATCCATCCATCAGCAAGCCCAGACACTCACAGGGAATGTCTGATCGTCTTTAGTGCCACATGCTAAAATATGAACAGATGGCCTGGATACTCAGATATGTCTTTTAATTCCGCAACATAAGATAGCAAAGCCTACAAACAGAAAGGGGATCCAGAAGAGAAAGGAGCAAAACAGAGAATTAAAGAAAATACTTACAATTAAAATAAATATCCTCAGAAATAATGGAAGATATTACACTCATGAAAAAAGAATAGGATGTTATGAAAAGAAATAGGTCTCAGAAAATAAAAGCAAAAATCAGTAATTAGTAAATGGTTATATGGTGCAGCTGGGAAAAAACAAAAGAAGAAGAACAAAAAAAATCAGAGATGAAAAATTAGGAAAAGATTGTATTAAAAAACAACAGAGGATCCTGCTAGGAGGTCTCATTCTGACTAGTGAGAGTGGAAGGAAACTGAAAGAAATGATCAAAATACCACTAGAGTAAAATCTATAAGAACAGAGGACATCAGACATCACACAGAAATACCCATAGAGTGACAGGTAACATGTTTTATAAAAAAAGCATGAAACTTCAGAATCCCAGGGATAAGGTAGAAGATCTTAAAAGCCTTCAATGAAGGAAACCAAACCTAATAAAACACAAAGTAAGGAAAATCAGAATGTCATTGAATCCCAATGGCAGCATTGACATGTTAAAGAAGCTAAATCAACCTTCAAATTATTTTTAACTTAGAATTCATAGCCAGCTAATCAATCAAGTACAAGAGTAGAATAATCTTTTCAGAAATGTGAGGATACAAAGCATTTCCCACCCAAGCAACTTTTTCGAAGAAATGTCTGAGGAGTGCTTTCAAGCTAAACAAGAGAGTAAACCAATAAAGGTGAGGACAAAAGACTCAAAACAGAGGAAGCAATGTAAGAAAGGAGCAAAGAAAAGTCCTGAAACAAACTGCATCAGGACTGGCGAGTAGGATTTAAGCAGGAGAACAGAGGATTTGCAAAAGGCATCAAGCGATCAATTGAATCTGCTGAGCATTTTGAAAATAATACTGGTTATTATTGCACAGATGTTTTTATATTGAGTTTGTGGGAAAAAAAACATAGTACCTAGAAAATTAAATAAATGATGAAATCATCTCAAATTTTATGGAAAGTATGTAAGAAGACAATAACCCTATAACTCTACTTGAATCAGCACTGAAAAGTAATTGCACAGATATAATCATGTAAACATGGTATGGATTTAACCAAAAAGCTGTAAGATATCAACAAAACAAATATAGGTACGTTCTATATTACACACAGAGAGCTATCTCAGAGTCTCATATATCTATGTAAAGCCTATAGATTCTAGATTATTAGGGTAACAGACAGATATTAGCAAAATAAGAGGAGTCAAATCCTCAGCAGTCATCTGGAGCAGTCAAGAGATAGTATCAAATAAATAGCATTATGAGCATATAATTCAAAAAATGGAAATAAATATTAAAAAAAACAAAATGTCAGGGAATAGGACGGAGTGGAGGAAGTGGGCAGGAGGCTGACTTTTCTTTCATGTCTGAACAAATTAAAATTTTAATGCTATTTTGAGAAAAATTAAATTTAATTTCAAAAATAAAAAGTTGTTAAATGACATTCCCACATGTGGGTCCACTAAGGTACAGAAGAAGCAGGTGCCAGCTCACAGTGTCCTGGGGTGCAAAGGGCAGAAGCCAAATGAAAAGGGAGTCTGAGAAAACGGCTCCACTCCCACTGAAAACCCACAAACTTCTTAAATTCTAGCGACATCCCTCCTTGTTTCTAAACCACACAGTTGAAAGGTTTCAGAGAAGGTGGATTTAGCAGATTAATTGGACCGCTCCCTCTCTGGACTAAAGTGGAAGATGTAAAAGTTGTATTTTCACAACTCGAGCTACATGAGGGTCCTGTTTTCATTCCACAGCACAGTTCGTGACGTGAAAATAAACAATTCTGGAAAGGAGGTGTTTCTGTGTTTTTCCTGTCCTTTGAGATGAGGTGGGGCAAAGGGGATGCAGCCAAACTGTCTTTACAGCATGCCTCGACTGAGTCTCCCACTTCTTTGCATCTAGAGGGGGTTTTCGTCACTGCCTGGTTTCAGAATTGACTGGGTGTAGCCGGCCAGCACCGACGGCTCAGCCAGCATCCATGGAGTGGCCTGAACAAGCACGGGGTGGTCTGGAAGAGTGGCCACATATTTAAGGCTGCAGAGGGGCCATTTTTCATTGTAGTTCAGAATAAACTACTTCGGTGGGCATCCCAAATTACAGCCTAGACCAGTGATATATTCACCTGAAACATCAACATATATATTAAAAACAATTCCCCTAAGAAACACGAATTACTTTTTTAAAGGGTTTGAGTATAAAAATGCACAGAGTGAGAAAATTCACAACAAAGGAGAATGGTGTAAAACAGCGGCCAGCCAGCTCTGTCTGAAACAGCTTCTCCCAACCTCCCACTAAAAAAGACCAGTGACGACTATACAAATAAAAGCTCAAAAGCCACTCCATTGACTACAATTTGATATAGTGCTAAATATGAAGTGATTTACATCAATTATAAAGACATGGTAAAAGAACTGAAACACAGACTGAGGCAGACCTATGTTGTTTTTTTGTTGTCTCTTGAACTAGAATCCAACTTGAGATTATACTGTGCTCTGGTACCTGAGTTCCAAACACAAATTCTTGCAGCCCTCTGCAGCAAAACTCTCTACAGGGGGCAATTTTGCCTCCTAGGAAATATTTAGCAATGTCTGGAGACATTTGGGGCTGTCACAGCTTGAGGGGATGATGCTGGCATGTGGTAAGTAGAAGCTGCTAAAGTAAAGTAAGTAGATGCAGCTAAACACCTCCCAATGCACAGGTTAGTTTCCTGAACATAGAATTACCTGGACCAAAAAGTCAGTAGTTTCATCATGAGAAAAACTTCTATACTGTATGCGAGATATATGTTAAAGTAATCGCTTGCTTTCCCATTACACTGAAAATCAACCTCTCTCTCTCTCTCTCTCTCTCTCTCTCTCTCTCTCTCTCTCTCTCTCTCTCTAACACACACACACAGAGAGAGAGAGAGAGACAGACAGACAGACAGACACACACACACACCCTTAATATATTAAGTTCGAAAGCCAAAGGAATTTTCAAAATCAACAAGTGCTCATGCAAGAGATAAAGCAAAACAAAGCAACAGAAAACCGAGATAACTCCTAAAAGACTAGTATCAACCACCTCAGCAAAAGCACAAAGGCAAGAACAGAAGACATTAGATAGCAAAACCCATTGAATTTTGCAGAAAATGGCTGTGGACAGAAATTTCATACTCGATCGATACCACGTCTAAATGTGGAGCA
Organism: Scalopus aquaticus; assembly: GCA_004024925.1. Classification (NCBI taxonomy): domain Eukaryota; kingdom Metazoa; phylum Chordata; class Mammalia; order Eulipotyphla; family Talpidae; genus Scalopus; species Scalopus aquaticus. The sequence goes on from PVIJ01025218.1 coordinate 7,317, forward strand.
ACAAAGGCATCTCAAGACAAACATGAACTACAAAATTAAAACACGTCATTTAGCAAAGAAAGTATTATTTGAAAACACACTCCCAGACCGAGTGATGAATCAAAATGAAGAATTCAAGAATGGGAGAGCTGGAGAAGAGCGATAAAACCCATTTAAATATAAGGCTCTCTGTATTATTATTGTAAATAATGAAAATAACAGAAAACAAATAATGTAAGTAGTAAGAAAAGGCATACATCCAGACACAGCATTTTCTGCTAGTTCTAAAAACCTCTCTGTACAGCACTGTGCTAATAAGTTGAAAAATCTCAAGAAATTGAGCAGTTTTCATGAAAGCCATAAATTATCAAAGTGTGACACAAGAAAAAATAAAAACTTAAAACATCAATTATGAAGGCAAACTAAAAAAAGGACCAAAGTGTACAATAGAAAACAATTCTAAGACTAAATATTTTTACAGGGGACTCTGCCTAACTTCTAAGAAACAGAAAACTACATGCTAGATTAACTGTCCCAGATAAAATTCTATCTAGATCATTTTGTGCTGTAAAACCTTACACCAAAACTTGCCAATACAGCTGAAAAACAAAACAAGAAATTTACATATGAATAAAGATGTGAGCATTTGGGTAAAAGCACTATAAACCAAACACAACATCACCATGGCCAACAAAGGCTTAGTCTAAAAATTGAAAATACCGTTTTATATACTTTTGTCAATTGAGCAACAAAGGAAGAAATATGCGTATCTCAAAACATACTGAATATATTCCTTCTTGCAAGTAAATACACATTATTTTTCTTTCTAGTTTTCTACTTTAAACCTATGCTATCCTATATAATGAGGTAACTAAAGTAAGTTCCATTAAAATCAGGAAGAAAATTATTTTGTTCCCTCCTCTCTAATGCTTTGCGCTTTTCTGGAAGATCAGACGAAGGCAATAAAAAATGAAACAGAAATTAGAGATGTAACTATTAGAAAGGAAAGAAGAAATAATCATTGCTTCGGACAGTATGATTAGAGACATAGAAATTGCAAAGGAAACAACTGGAAAATATCTTATAATTAGAAAAGAGAGTTCTATAGACCATTAAAAGGAAAAAAAAAGAGTCTCCTTTAATACCTTTAATACCAGAAATAACCAGTTTTAAAAATCCCCTCAAAAACAGTAATAATAAAATATCAAAAGCAATCAGAGACTTCAGAATAGCCCTAAATTGTTACTCCAAAATGAAGAAAATTAAGAACATTACTGAAATATATAAAATGAAATTTGATAAAATGAGGAGACATGTTCCTAGATGGAAGACCGAGGATAATCAATTTCCAAATTAATAGATAAGTGTAAAACATGACCAAATAAAATTATCATAAACTGGTTGGTTTGTGGTGTAAAGGTACTGTTAAAAAGAAGAAAATCTGATGACAAAATAACCTAAGATCTATTATTATGATGTGATTTTTTTCCTAATCCCAAACTGAAAAACAACAACAACAACAAAATTAACAGGCAGCTATAAATCAGAGACATTCTGCAGGGGAGGGGGAGGGAGAGGGATCAAAACAGACAGAGGAGGGAAAAGCACAAGGGACTATGGTGATGGCACAGGGGTGAATTGGTGGGGGAATTTTATAGGGACCACAGTTGAGAGGAGAAGGTAAACATTGCATAAAAATGAACTATGATGTAAAATATATATAAATAAATAAATTTTAAAAAAACATGGAAAAAAAAAGTAAGATCTTCTGGTTAAACAAAGGAGTTAAGTCCAAGGTAACTGTAAGCAGACTGTACCCAATTTTATAACTGTTAGAACTGTAAAGTATAAAGTTGGAGCAATCGTTGATAAACAGAGCACTGGAACAGGAGAGTCTTGAAAATCGAGCCAAGCACACTTAAGAACTTAATAAATTACTTAAAAAAGAAAGTGGTATATAAGTAGATGGGATAGTGTATTGGGACAATTGGCTACTGAAGGAAAAATTAAATTAGGTGTTCACCCTATTACTGTTTACTAAAAGACATGCCAGGTGGGTTGAAGAGTTAATATAAAAGTGAGAGGCATTTAAAACAGGATTATATCTATATATTACTTTGAGATTTAATTATCCTAATGTTTTAATGAAGCAGTTTAAAAATAACCAGCAGAAAATATAATTGTAAATTTAACTGATGGACAGTCTACGCATAACGACTCTGGGAGAGCGGGTAGGATCACAAGGGAAGCTGAAAACATTCAGTCCATAAGAGTTTAAAGCTTCTACTATTAAAAATCATAAGCAGAATTTAATGACAAAATGAGGTAATGAGACATACTACAACCTTGAGAACATTCTGCTAAGTGAAAGAAACCGGTTACATAAGATCATACGTGATATGATTGCATTTATATAAAACGCTGAAAATGGGCAGACCCATGAAGACAGAAAGGAGATTACTGGTTTCCAGGGGTGAGGGGAAGAAGATTTAGGTGAAACAGGGAGTGACTACCATGGGCATAAGGTTTCTTTTGGGGAACATGAAAATGTTTTTAAAATCAGTCATTGTGATGGACATACAACTTTATGAATATTCTAAAGCCACTGAATTATGTACAATTTAGTGGAGTGATTTGTGTGGTATGTCAGTTATAACTCAATAGAACTGCTATAAAAATTTAATGCGAAATTACCAATTGGCAGAAATATTTGCAATGTATTTGGGAAAATATTAATAATTTTGATACGTATGTGGAACACTTAAAAATAAGTAGAACACTGACAACCCATTGGAAAATGGAGCCAAATCAGTGAGCAGATAATAAATAACTAATAAACTAATGAATGGAATGTGTTTTACCAAGTTAACAAAGATTTAACAAATAATTATGCTCAATACAAAGGAAGGTGACAAATGAAGGACATTCTCATTTTCTGTGGCAAAGCCTTTGCTGGAGACTTTACTGGAAAGCAACTTGGGAAAAGGCATCCAGACCCACTATCAAATATATACCAGGGCTGTGAATCCATCTTAAATCCATCTTATTTAAAGAAATAAACACAAAGTGCCCAGAGATTTATTCACGACGATGTTCATAGCATCATTATTTGTGGGTATTTACAATATCCACAAATTACAATGAACATAAAGGGAGAAATGGTTAAATAAATTATGGATCAGTCATAATACTGAATATTATGCAGCCATTAAAAATGATGTTTTCAAATAAATTTAATGACAGGGAAAATGATCACAATGTAATGTTGAATGGATGAGGGATATAAAATTTCTACAATATGATCCCATACACACACAATGCTAAAATAAAATACACCAAAAAGTTGGCAGAAATGATCTCTAGATGGTAGCCTACTGGGTGGATTTCATATTTTTCCTTGTAGTTTCCATATTATAGATGTTTTCTGCAATAAGCATATTTTATTTCTGTAATTGTAAAAAAAATGATATTTTTCTGGAATATTCATCTACAGACAAGTCTTTATTTTTTTTTTCCATTTTTTTTTTTATTGTTATTTGTGTCTTTTACATTTTGTATTCCCCTTGGGCAGCCCACCACCAATTCACCCGTGATCCATCTCCATGGTCCCCTGTATTCTCCTCTCTTCCATTTTGTGCCCTTATCCTCCCCTCCCCCCTCCCCCACCGCTGAGTGTCTCTCTCCCACCCGGCCTCCCTATAGT
>PVIJ01025219.1:0-10997 GCA_004024925.1 Scalopus aquaticus
CTCCCCTCTTGGGCTCTCTCACCTGTTTCCAGCCTCTCTGTGTTCCACTGCATGGTTTGGCATTTTTCTCTTTCACTCTGTTTCCTGTCCTGCTTGTTTTCGCAGCCTCCATTCTCTGGTGTGCCAACTCATGTATGGCTCCGTCATATTACTGTTGTCCATCATCAATCCTGCACGTCTGTAGCCCACACTCTTAAGCAGCTCCTCCATGTAAATCTTTACGTGATAGCCTGAATTGTTTTTTTAAAGCCTCATGACTCATCATTTACTTTACCGTCCACGCCCTGTGTGTTTTCGTTTTGCACAGTACACATACTTTTCTCTTGGCTTATATGTATGTTCTGATTATCCCCAAGATTGTACTGAATACATCTGAGTAAAACAGTGTAACAAAATACAGCTGAATACAACTCTTCCTGGCAGTTAGATATTCGTTGGCCAACCTGGGGCAGAAACTATGAGCTCATTATTTTCATTAGCAGATGATCTCATGACCCCTGTGGAAGGCACTGCCCCTTTGCTTGGGAGCCAGTCTGCACTCCCAGCCGTTAGGGCCTTCTACAGCTGTGGTCTCAGCCACAAATCACACACACACGTCCACTCCTAGATTCAGTCAGTATGAGATTGGGGACACACTCTATACTCTTTGGGGTGTTCACCCAATCACCAGGGCACTCACCGCTTTCATTTCAACACCAGACTTTCTCAGCTACCCCTGTGACAAGTAAACCCCTGCACTGAGGCCCACCCTTTCCCTTGCAAATGGGTTGGGGATCTGGATAGCGAGCTCCACCTGTGGCCTCTGGCTTCCCTATTAGGACAGGTTCCCCTCCATCTCCCTAGGAAGGGATCCTCAGCACCTCACCCTTATTCCCAAGTCAGCAGGGCTTCACCCAGAAGTGAAATTTTAAGAGGCTCAACTGCCTTCCTAAACATCCTTCAGCTGTTTAACAACCACTCTGGGCTCCCAAACCTTGGCAGCTGCTTTTGCCTTGTCTAAATTGGCTTTTTTTGATACATCTCTTCTACTTGGCTGCAGATCACTTCATTCAAGGCTGCTTAGGCCACCGAGGCCGACTGGCCACCCCTTGACTTGCTTGATTCTCATCTCCTGGGGCACACAAATGTTTCCATTCACCCCCCGGGTCCCAGAGACATAACATCAATCACCAAAGCTCTCCCACCTTCTGGCAGAATTGTCAGTGTAAGTCTGTCAGTTTTTTCCTTGCGGAAGCACTGAGCAAGTCCGAGTGATGAATGGTGGGCCTCTTTCATCCCCAATAAGTCTGCTGCCTCAGGGACTTGGCTGGTTCTCACAGCCCATCTCCACTCAAGATCTCGTCCCACATCTCCCAGACCTTGCCCATCTGTGCTCCTGCAACGTCTTTAAGCTCTTCCCGCAGCTCCTGGCCATTGATCACCACCTGTGCTGCCATGGCGCCTCCAGCGTTGTCCTCAACTCCATTTGCAGAGCTGTAAGGGAACATCAGCCCCCAGCCCCACCTCTGAGCAGGCACCACGTACATCCTAAGACTCTCCCACTGTGGGAAGAGTCCTCTCCACCTGCACTGGGGGCTCATCCTCCTCCGGCACTTCAGTCAAGGTGTCCACATAGAGAGAAGGGTGGCCCCCAAGCACCATGTGCTCACAGCCCGCCACCCCTCAGTCCCTCCCAAGGTCTTCCGAGGGCTCCATACCTGTCTGCGCCGAATCATCCTGCTGACCTATGCTACTCGTTATGCCAGCAAGGCACACAGCAGATTCTCTGTGGATCCAGGCAGATGGTTAAAGGAGGAGTCCTGGATCCCTCTGGCTTTTTCAGGCTTTTATGTTTCCTTCCACACCATTTATAGTGAGGCGGCAAGGTGCAGGGCAGGCAGGGGTGCCAGGGCACCAGGGGGCTAGGAATCTTGCAGGCCTTCTGGCCCCCAGCGAATCTTGACGCGCTCTGGCGTTCTCTGCTGCACTCCACCCTCTGTGACGACGCCCTTATATGCTCCGCCTCCAGGCTCAGGCACGCCCACTCATGCAGGCCCATCCCTACTCCAGGTGCCACCATCAGGCTTGTGTGTTCCGAGCCCACACTCATGAGCACCTCCTGCATTCAATTTGCAGGTGATAGCTTCAGAGGCCAACACCACAAAAGCCTGAGCAATCTTCATTTACCCTACACATGACATTATATTATCTAGGATTTCCAGTACAGTTTTGAAAGATCTGGTGAGAAGGGGTGTCTTTGTCTTGTTGATCTTATTGGGTAAACTCCGAGTTTCTTACCATTAAATATGATGTCAGTGTAATTTACTGCTCTTTATCAGCAAGAGGAAGCTCACCGATACTCCTACTTGGCCAGATATCCTTCTGTAGTCTCTCACACATGCCTCTCACAGCTTAATAAAGTCATCACTGAGAGAGAGACAGAGAGACAGAGAGTGTTCTCATCTGTGGCAGGCTCTACCCACTAGTAATCATCCCTTCATGCACATTCATTCACTGAGTATGTTGCTGTTGCTACAGAATAAACATAGATTCTTCACCTTTTAGTTTTACCGTTTAGTTTTGTTCTACGCAAAGAAATGGCTTATTTTTCTCTCTGATAACAAAGAAGCCACCAATAATACTGAATAAATACAAAGTAGAAATCATCTCATATCTATTACCAGAGGCAGCCATCGTTAACCTTTCAAAAAATGCTCAGCAATGTCTGTATCAAAAGTTTTCAATAGCAAAAAGAAACATCAAATAAAATTAGGAATGCCCTGTTTGACTCAGTGCCCTGTCTTCCAATACACAGGGGCAGGTGCACTGCCCTCATGGTTCTGTGGGGTGGCCCCTTGCCCAAGGCTTGCTTGTGGGGCTTAGCCCTTGTGACACTGCTACAATAAACATTGTGGTGCATGTAACTGAATTGATGATTTTACATTCTTTGAGTAGATACCCAGAAGCAGGATTGCTGGATTGCCTAGAAGTTCTATTTTTAGTTACTTAAGGAAGGTCTAAATAATTTTCCAAAATGGTTACACCAATTTACATTCCCAACAAGAGTACGCAAGTGTTTCTCTTTCTCCGCATCCTCACCAACACTAGTTAGCGGGCTTTTTTTATGTCAATCATTCTCACAGGTATGAAATGATATCTCGTTATGCTTTTGATTTGCATTTCCTTAATAAGTGATAATGAACATTTTCCCATGTCTATTGGACACCTGCATATCCTCTTTGGAAACTTATCTATTTGGATCTTCTGCCCATTTTCTCAATTGGGTTTTTTGGTTGTTAAATTGGATAAGCTTTCTATACCTTCAGTATTAAACTCTTAGCAGATGCGGGATGTAAAAATACCTTCTCTGATTCAGCAGACTGTCTCTAAGGGGCTGCAGGTGCCTACACCAAGGAGGATCTGCAATGGACCCCTCCCATAGGCCAGGTCCTCAGGGAGAGCTTCCCCATCTTGGGCTGTTCCTGACCCCTCATTTGTGGTCTAACTCTGATTTGTGTATTCTGTGACCAGTAATTTTTCCCAGGGGTGAAGGCCAAAGCAGAGTGATCCAGGAACTGCAGATGGGCCTTAGTCATAATTGCTATTGCAGGCAGAGGAGGGCCTTCAATCTGTAGGTGTTGTCAGTAAAATTTTGTCTTCATTGAAGCCCTCTTTCCATCCTGTCTCTTTAATTCTAGCACCTGGCAAGTATCAAGGTCCAGCTTAAGCCATGGCCAGAATCTACATCCTGAGCCACCCCCTGAGGTCCAAGTGCCTATTCTTAGGACCAGGAGCCTTAAACTCTGAGGCAGCAAGTCACAAAGGTGAATACTAGCCCAGCAATTGTGGACAGTTGTTTCATATAACTCAGATGCCAATTGTAGAGAGGAACCTCTTCTATGCAAGGGCACACACAGATGGGCCTCTTCTCACATCAAATTTCTCTAACCAGGCCTTCCCCACAGCTTTGAGCTATAGCTGCCTAGTCCCGGACCCATAGGCTCAGGCTGAAAGTCCCCATCATAGATTACACTAGAGCAATCACAAGGACTCTCTGAGGTTCTCAATCACCTCTGCTGACTGGGGTGTGGGGTGTTTCAACCTCTGGCCCTTGCTCCTTGATTTCTTGAAGTATGGCGTCTGCCTTATTAGCATCTATCTGCTCCCCCAGATACTGACCATGGATCACTATTCGCCTGAATGATATGGTTCTCCAGAGGTAGGGCCCTCTATTTTTCACACCTGGTTGTGTCTGCTCCCCTCCCCAGTGCAATCTCCAAGTTCTAAAGGCTTAACCTGGACCCCGATACTTGCTGGGTGCATGAGCCCTCAGTCACCAACAAAAAAAGACTCCAAATCACAGCCATTGCTCCCTCTCTGATGGGGCTACCCTAGTAGTGTTCCAAGCAAAATTAAATTGAAAATTTTCCCACTGTCTCTGCTGTGTGGCTTTTCTTTGTGAAATTGACAGGCCTCCGGTTGTCACTCAGAGGCTGTTGTTTTGATCTGTATTATTTTGTTTTACATACAGGTAAGAGGTGGCAGAACTCTTCTGCCATCTTGTCAGAACTCCGATGTCTACACTTCTACCAAAAAGCCCTTCTTCATATCAATCCATACTTTTTCTATTATATATCTCAAATCATTAACCTGCTCCAAATCCACTTCCACATTTTTAGGTATTTGCTACAGCAGCACCCCACTTCTTGATAACAAAATCTGTATTAAGATTCTCCAGAGAAATAGAGCCAATAGGATCTCTATGTGTATATTATAAAGAACTGCCTTATGTGATTATGGAGCCAGGTAAGTCCCAAGATTTGTGGAGTATATCAGCAAACTGAAACCCAGGAGAGCTGATAGTACAGTTGTAGTCTGTACTGAAGAGTGAGAACCAGAAGCCAATGGTGTGGATTACAGGATCTCAGTCTAAAGGCTGAGAAATAGCCTATGTCTCAGCTTGAGTCTGAAAGCAGACTCTGAAAAAAAACTCATGTTCCCACTTGGAAGCCACCAGGCAAAAGAAGTTCCATCTTATTTTGCCTTTTTTCTTCTATTAAAGGCTTTACCTGACCAGATGAGGCCCACCCATGTTACAGACAGCAATCTACTTTATTCAGCCTACCAATTCAAATGCTTATTTCATCCCAAAGCACCTTCACAGACAACCCAGACTGATGTTTGACCAGATATCTGGACCATCATGCCTATTAAAGTTGACCCATAAACTTTCATCACAGGGACCAACTTGGGTTGAAGGCCCCTGGGCAGGGGTTGAGGGCTTGTATTGAAAGGCGATTTCACCACTAGCACTTTCAACTCAACAATCCTCTTATTTTGAAAACTCTTTATTTCTTGCTGCCCTAAATCCTGCATTCTTTTGAATCGCTCTTTTGGCACACAGGTTTTCAGTCTCTCCTCATTACAAAGAGTGATAATATTGAGACCTCTCTCTCCTGAAAGCTGAGTTTTTGTCATTTTCCGAAAGTCAAAGATGTGTGTCTCAAGCCAGTGCAATTTTACAAATAAAAGAATATAAACTCAGGAGAAAGAATCCACTGTTGTCACAGAATGACAAGCATTTGCGCTCCTAGGGATCCTCACTGGGATTCATTGATCTCTGTGGGAAGAGGAGGCAAAGTATGTTTTTTAAAGAAGCAGAGCTTTTATTGCTGATGAAGTTGTAATAAATATTAATCATGCACAATGAACTTAACTCTTGACAGAATGATTAGAGTATTAGATTCCTTGCCCTCTGGCTCAAAAATGCAAATGTTCCCATTATTAATATAAATGTTGAAATGACAGATTTATCTATATCTTAAAAGTAATGGTGGGTGGCTCTAGTTGATACAAATATGCCAAAATAGACTGAGGAATATAGACAGTAAAGCCACTAGTAACAATGCTGCTAAAGGACAGGGGCAAATTCTCATGAGCTACACACATAAGGCTAAATAATATCCATAAGAAGGAAGATCAAGAGCACGGGATTGTGTGGATGGTGCTAGATCATGTGAACACACCCTCCAAAACATGCTTGAGCTTGTCCCCTTCTCTCCATCTTCACGGCTACCCCCCACCCTGTAGCCAGGTTAGGGGTCAAGTGATGATTAACCTCTCTGATAAAGTGAAAGTAACTAACAGTCCAGTCCAGTAGAATTTAAATTCAAACCACAAATGTAAACCACATGTGTGATTTTATATTTCTTAGTAGCTACACTGACGTTCAAAAAAGTGAAATTAATTTTAATATTTTTCATTTACCCTAGTACAGTCTATCCAAAAGAATATCATTTTAATATGAATCTATATAAAAAGTTGCTGAGATATTGGGCTTTCTTCCCATAAGTCTCTGACCTCCTGTGTGCATTTCACACGTGTAATACATCACAGCGTGGAGGAGTCACAGCCCTTGTGCTGGGCAGTCCCCATGACCCTAGCACCCTTATTTTACAAGGCAGCACAGGAGCCCTGGCAATCGCCCAGCTGCAGCACCCCCCGGGCTCTCCGCACTCTAACAGAGTTTGATTTTCAACCTGAAACTTATTAAAGTTCTTTCTTCTGTTCGGGCCTTATAGTGCCAGGAAGGCACAGCGCAGGTTCTCTTGCTACAGGCAGATGGGTAAAGGAGCCCTGGAGTCCTCAGTGGCTTTTTCAGGCTTTTAATGATCTTTCTACACCATTGGTAGTAGGCAACAGATGCAGGGCAGGCAGGGGGCACGGGGGGCCGGGGAGTCAGGGGGCCAGGGGTGGAAGGCTGGCAGGCTTCCCAGCGCCAGCCAATCTTGACACTCTCAGGGCTCTCTGGTGTTCTCGCTGCCCTCCCAGGTCAGGCGCGCCCACACACGCACGCACACACGCACGCACGCCCACACCACACTCCAGGTGCCACCATCAGGCACACCTGGAAGACCGCAGAGGTCCATCATTGATGCTAACGGTGGGAGGACGGAAAAACCTGATCACTGCCATTTACCCTACAGGCCTTCTTCCACAGAGTTTCCTTTGCCTGACACATCACCCTCACTGACTGCAACATTAAAATAGTTCCCTCCTGCTGTTTTCTTTCATAGCATTTAATACAATTTTTTACATTACAAATGTATTTGTTTGTCATCTTCATAGCAGTATGTATGCTTCATGAGGCCAGGGATTGTGTCCATTGAGTTCAGTAGGTTTGGTTCCCCTAGTCTAGTATTTTTCAAAATGAAGTTGCAACCTACTAGAAAGTGTGATATCAGTTTGTGGGTTTCCTCCAGCATAATAAACAGTGCTGTGTGTGCGAGAGCTGGAATGCTAAGAGAGGCTGAAAACCAGGAAGATCCTGACATTCTTTCCTCAGCTGTGTGCATGGAGGCCTGATGAAAGCCTGTCTCCTTAGGAAGCTCCTGTCAAGCTCCGGCAGGGAGAGGACACAGAGAAAGATAAGAGGGATGACAGAGGCAGAGATTGGAGCGATCCTGTCACAGTCAAAGAATACCCGGCACCCCTAGAAGCTGGAGGAGCAGGGAGGAAGCCTTCAGAGAGAGAGCAGGGCCAGGATGGCACCTTGATTTAGGCGCATGAGCCGCCAGCACCGTGAGGATGGATGTGTGTAGGTTAAGCGGAATTGGTCAGGCTCGTAGGCCGCTGGCCTCCGAGGGGATCACCTGAGGCCTTGAATGCAGGATTGCTTGGGAGCTTGGGCTCAGGGCACGCATGCCTGATGGTGGGCACCAGGGGTATGGTGTGGGCATGTGAGTGGGCATACCTGAGCCTGGTTGCTGAGGCTCTAAGTGTTGATCAGAGGCAAAAACAGCTATGAGGCAGGACAGGCAGGATCAGAGGCAGGACAGCTGTGAGAGGAAGAGACCCCGAGAGAGAGCTGAGAGAGAGCCCAGAGAAAAAACAGTGTAAAAACTGACCATGGGCTGGGCGGCCTGCCCCTTGCCCCTGGCCCCTTGGCCTCATTGCCTTGCCAGCCTGCGGGCTTGCCCCAAAACAATTGTCACAGAAAGAGCAATAAAGCCTGACTAAAGCCACTGAGGGCCCCGGGACTATCCTTTAACCATCTGCCTGAATCAGTAGAAAGCCTGCCTGTGCTTGCAGGCACTGCAATGTCTGTTGCTTTAAGTCACCCAGTTTGTGGCCTGGCACGACAATCTAAGCACACTAGTAAGTTACCACTGGACTCAACTTCTTTGAAGGCTGGGATGAAATTTCCTAAAAGTCAGGCTGCTGCTTCCAAATTCAAACCCAGCACAGTCATATCTGCATGATCCTAATCTGTCTCCGAGCTGTAAGGTGGGCCAGGAAGGTACTGGCTGGTTTCTTCCTTGGGAGGAGGCGGGGCTGTGGGGGGGGGGGGCACTCACAGGCAGGGAACTGGGAGTCCCTGGGTGCCAAATACAGAGGCCAGCGTCCTCTATATCTGCTAGACAGCCAAACCTGCTGTGGTTTGGGCCCTTCCATGCCCAAGATGAACAAATTTATTAGCCAACAAGATTAATTAAAAGGCACATGCATGGTGTGGCAGACCTCTCCTGCCTCGCCCGCTGCTCCCCTCAGCAGTGTATTTCTCATCTGCCCGTTCTGCTCTCCACTCTCTCTCTGGTGAACCCTCTCGCCGCCCCACACCTCTGGCCTGTACCCCAGCTTGTATGCATAAATAAATAAATCTTTAAAAAAAAGGCACATGCAAATATGAGAAACATTTGGCTCATCTCACAATCCCAGCTGTGAGTGAGTGCAGGGGACGAGGGCCCCTACCTGCCTCTCCACCACAGTTGTATTTTATTTAATTAATGGATCCAGAGCTAGCTAGCTTCCATGGGGCCCCATACCTAGCAAGGTCACTTAGTCTTTGCAAATCGGGTAAATGCTCTATGTGGATGCAGAGTTTTGTGGATTTGTGCACTTGGGAATTAGGGGGGGAAAAAAACAATAAATTAGATTTTCTTTTGAGCCAACACAGGTAATTCAGGGCTAGTTTGGCACTCCAAATTGAAGCGTGCCATTTTCTATTTCCTTTTTTCCTGAAGATTTCTACTCCTTGGGCCTCCCTGGTGGTGCAGCAGATTGAGCACAGTACTGTGGAGCTGTCAGGCTACTGCACGAGTTTGATGCCCAGCCGGGGAGCTTCCTACATGGCGTAGCAGACCTCTCCTGCCTCACCCGCTGCTCCCCTCAGCAGTGTATTTTGGTAGATCTGCCTGTTCTGCTCCCTCCTCTGTCTGGTGAACCCTCTCACTGCCCCACACCTCTGGCCTGTACCCCAGCTTGTATGCAAAAATAAATAAATCTTAAAAAAAAAAAGATTTCTATCCCTAAAAGATACTTTTTCCCTTAAAAGCAGGTGGGGAGGCTGTGTGGTATTATTCTGAATCCTCCTATAATACGAGCAAGAGCCAGTTCTCAAGGAAACTATTCATATTTATTTCAAAATATTTTGAAAGCTTACTTTTTTTAGTTTCAAAATCTCTCCTTGTGCCATCCAAAATTTCTTTCTGATTAATGCAATGACACTTCCACCTGAGACAAAAAAGGACTTTGAACATTGTTGGTCAGAATGGTATAGCCATTATGAGAAACAGTATAGAAAAACCTCCAAAATTTAAATAGAAAGTAGTCTTACTGGTCTCCCTCTCCCCTATGGACTTTTTTCTCAGGAGACTTCAAATCTCTCACTGAAATCTGACTCCATCTGCCACCTCACCCTGTGTCACATGGACCTGCAAATGTCTGAGATGCTAGCTGGAGACAAAGTCCACATTTCCCCCCAACTGGAAATTAGGGGCATTAATAGATTCTTGGGAAAACAAGGACTCTGCTTGCTGGACAATATGAGCCTCTGCTTTGGCCCAAACAAGACACCTGGTTAAACACTTTCAGGATTGAGGACCGAAAGGAACAAAAAGGAAATTTGACACATCTGGACTGTTGTTGTAATCTCTGTGATAACCACTAGAAGGATACAAGAAAGTGTATAAGGAGATAATAAAATGAGTTAATAAAAATAATCCATAATTTACAATGTCACTAATTGTAAACATGTTAAATACTCTAATACAGAATTTGCCAGATTGGATAAAAATATAGCCCCTTTGCATGCTGTTTACAGAAGACATATCTGAAACATAAGAAAGATACAGCAAGTTTGAAAGAATAGGATTAAAAAACAGAGCCATCAAACTAGGAAGTGGAAGTAAGGACATAATCAGGATGAAAACCAGAAATAATGAAAAAAAACATATAAAAGAGGTTCAAAAAGCCAAGATTGCTTCTTTGAGAAGACTAATGAGATGGCACACATTAAAAATGCAGGCAACAACAAATGGTAGAAAGGATGTGGAGAGGGCCTCCCTGGTGGCGCAGCGGTTGAGCGCTGCGCTGTGAAGCTGTCGGCGGCAGCAGCGATGCTAGTTCCATGCCCAGCCGGGGAGAATCCCACATGGTGCGGCAGACCTCTCCTGCCTCGCCCGCTGCTCCCCTCAGCAGTGTATTTCTGATCTGCCTGTTCTGCTCCCCACTCTGTCCCTGGTGAACCCTCTCACCGCCCCACGCCTCTGGCCTGTACCCCAGCTTGTATGTATAAATAAATAAATCTTTAAAAAAAAAAAAAAGAAAGGATGTGGAGAAAAAGGAACTCTTCTACACTGCTGGTGGGAATGTGAACTGATCCAACCACTATGGAAAGCTGTATGGCGATTCCTCAAACTGCTGAACATGGAGCTTCCATACGACCCAGCAATACCACTTTTGGCAATCTGCCCAAAGGACACAAAAACACTAATCCAAAAGGATACATGCACCCGTATGTTCATTGCGGCACTGTTCACAATAGCAAAGGTATGGAAGCAACCCAGATGTCCAAAAACAATGATTGGATGAAGAGGATGTGGTACATATACACAATGGAGTACTATTCAGCATTCAAAGAAGATAAACACATGCAATTTGCAGTGACATGGATGGAATTAGAGGGGATCATACTCAGTGAAATAAGCCAGAAAGAAAGAGAAAAATATTGAATGGTT
>PVIJ01025220.1:0-10996 GCA_004024925.1 Scalopus aquaticus
CACACACACACATCTCAGGAGCCACCTGGCTGAGGCCCTCGCCCCTGCCGGGAAGGGGAAGGTTAGGCCTGAGCAGCCCTTCCTGGCTGGCCTTTAACTTGCAGTTTCTAAGGCCACCAGGAGCTGCATGGAGCAAATGTTTTCTCTCTTAATGACACTGCAGCAGATTAAGGAGGGGCCCAACTCCCAGATAGCTTTAAAGAGAGGCCATTTGTTACCCGGGAGGGTCTAGCCTGGCAGCTGGAATGACTTTCCCAGAGACCTGCTTGTAACAGAGGATTCGCCAGCCCCGCAGTCAGCACTGGTTCCTTAACCAGGGCTCTAAGGAGTGAGAGTGGGTGCCCAGCTACCAGGATGAGGGGACACTGGCACAAGCTGGGTGTTAGCTCAACCACAGAGAGATCTGGCACTCCCGGTGGGCCACAAGTTGACAACTATTCACCTCTGCAAGCTTTGTTACTCTCAAGGTTGACTCAGATGGGGGCTCCGGCCCTCTTCAGGTCCCCAGCAGGGCAGGCTTCTGGAGCCAGGCAACAACAGTGCCCAGTGCAAACAGGCCTCATGCCTCCGGCATGTGGTTCAAAGCCAGATGGCCCAGAATATGCTTGGCTTATGTTTAGGAGATGTGGGTTCAGTTCTGCCTCTGTGACCCTGACAAGTGACTCTCTAACAACGGGGTGTCGTTGAAGCTCCACTGTGTTCTCAGTTTTAGCAGGTGCTTCATCTGCCCTCTTATTTTACCCTCTCCTTGGGTGAGGCAGGCGTTCTCTCTTCATTTTATGTATATCAGGACTGACGGTCACGGGACCAGTCAAATTTACCCAGCGGCAAAGCTGGGGTTTGAATCCGGTGTGTCTGCTGGTGTTTGGTTCACTGTACTCTACCTGTCTTCAGGTCTCCTGTAAGATGGGGTGACAATGCACACCCTGAATAGTTCACAGGGTGGTTAGGTAGTACCAGCGAAGCAGCAGATGGGAAATGTGCCACGCATATGGGAGAGGTCTGTGCGTGCACACAGACACACTCACACACACACATCTGTCTACTCAGGATGCACTGGTCAATTACTAGCCAGGACTAGGAATTTGTACAAAGGGCTTTTCTATAATGAGCTTTATTTATCCAACAAGCTCTGATTAATTTAGCATCTAAAATGCCCTGATGCCCAGCCTGGGAGCACAGACATATTAGAGTGTCTGTATAAGGAAAGTCTCCAAATGCCCATCCTTTAGAGTCAGCAAATCCACTGCCAGGAAACACAACCAGGGTGGAGCGTGCAGGCTCACATGCAGGGGCAGAGTTCTCCGTAAAGCCGAGGTTGGAAACAGATGGTCCAAGAGCAGCGGTTTCGGGAACTACTGTGTGCCCACATGATGGACTATTACGCAGCCAGCAAAAGCCACGGCTGGGAGGCACATTCTGGCAAGTGAATGAAGAACAGCCCAGCATCGTGTGTGCCACCGCGTGTGATTCCCCCACAGGCTTCTCTCTAAGGTGAAGGGTCATTTCTATTTCTTCTGTTATTTTTCTGCATGGATTTCATCTACCTCTACAACAAATGAACAAAATGTACCTCACATTCCCCTATTTCTAGAATGGGGACCACAGAGCCTAAGTCAGACTTTGCTCTGGGCCTGAGTCATCACTGTTACTCCTGTATGTCCTCATCCCAGGGGGACCCTGCCCAGGCCCTAGGCCTGAACCCAGGCACACCAGGCCCAGCAGCTGTCTCCTGGGGTTCTCTCGGCAGCATGGCCCAGCCCCCCGGGCCTGTGTGCCTCCTTGCTGGTGTCAGGGTTTCGACTCCTAGCAGAATCCTACCCTCCCCAGGCCCCACCTGTGTGAGTGGGCAACCACCAGGCATGTTAAATAAAATATACTGACATAGGAGTCCCTGATCTCAGTAAGGACACAAAGGGAGTGACTTGTTAAAAATGAAACCAAAACAACAAAAACCTTGTGTTTTCAGACATGGCCCATGTAACTTACATTTGGTAACTCCAAGGCTTTTTGAGCTTTCTGGTTGCATTCCAGCCAGATGCCTGACTCCCGGATTAAAGAGGTGTGGCTCAGTGGGCCAATGCAGCTGTGGTGCATTCCTACGCGCTCACTTATTCAATCAACTAATGTTCATTTGGAGTCACATCTGTGCCAGGAACAGTTCTACATGCTGCAGATGTAGCAGCGGAAAAGGTAGACCACAGACCATGAGGGCGGGAGGATAGACGATAAATGATTCCACAGATGAGATAGATGTTCAAGTAGTGATAGCATGAATGGTGATGCAGCAGAGAAGGCCGGGGCTTGGGGGCAGTCAGGCTCCAGAAAGCTGGTCCTATCGCACAGACATTATTAGCTGTTCTGTGGCAGGCTGTGTACCTAGTCAGGCAGCTGTGCCAGCTGCATGTACAGGTGCAGACCCCACTGGGTCCGCTCCCTCTCAGTCCCGTCCCCAGAGAAAGAGGCTCTGAGCCCAGGTGTTCCCCAAAAGTCCTAGGGCCAATGCTCATTCTCCCTGATTGGTCCAGCCCGGGTCACATGACTAATCATTGCTCTGGGTCTGCAAGATTCTGGTTGTACGGTCACGGGAGTCTGGCCACGTTTGGACCATTTGAATCGAGGGTGGGGATGGCATGGCTCCCCAAGGGAAAATCAGTGAGCTTTGAAAGAAGAGATGGGGAAATAGCTACTTGAGAATAAAGCTGCCTCATTTCCCTTTCTTTCTGCATCATCAAATGTTCCCTTCTTTATCCAGTCATTCCAGTGAGCATAGAGTGCAAACACCTCCACTTAAAAGAGAAATAAACGTCTCTTGACTCCTCATTCTTCCCCACTCATTCCGACCGGTTTCTTCTCCTCTGCTCTTGAACTTGATGGGGTTTGTGTCCGGCCTGTTCACTGCCACAGTTCCCGTCATGCTCACCAGAGACTCCTCAGTGCTGAATCCAGCGGCAGGGCTCAGTGCTCGCCCTGCCTCCTGTCTCCCAGACAACAAACCCTTTCATTTCTCCTCACTCACCCCTGCTCCTTCTCTTCTGTTAGTTCCTCCTCTTCATTCCAGTCTCTAGATGCTGGGGGCCTGGGGGTCGGAGAGGCCAGGTGGAAAGATCAGAGCCAGGCACGGCTGGGAGAGCAGGAGCAGAGAGGGGCAGCCGCGGAGGCTGGTACAAGGATTGGTGTGCAGGCAGCCGTACCTGGCGGCTCCGCTGAGGGACGGAGGAGAGTGACATTTGGTGAGCACCTACTATGTGCCACCTTCCTGGACGTTCACCACTAGCGCTCAAGGTGCTGATTATTAACTCATCTATGGCTGAGTCTGTGGAGGCTCAGAGAGAAAGCAAATGGTCAGACATCTCTTGGCTTACACGACTGGAGAGCCCCCTCTGCAAAGGCAGGCAGCGGCTCGGTGGTCCCCCAGGTGCGCATGGGCTCCCCTTGCCCACTGAGAGTCCCCGCACAGGGAGGGTGAGGAGGTGGACAGGACACAGCTCAGGTGTCTGCTGCCCCCTTGGATCCTTACTAGTTTAAAATGTTAATGAAAGGGGAAGCTGTATGTATGAAAAAAAGGTATTGCAAACAAAGAAGCTTTAGTGGCCCAAGAGAAAAAAAGAATGGGGCAGAAAAATAAAAATTTGAAGAAATAGGAGAAAAAATAATTTCAAAAGTTGATGAAAGACAGCAACCAATAGAATAGGAAGCTCAATGAGCTCTGAGCAGGACAGTTACAAAGAAAGTCACATCCAGACCCATCACAGGCAAACAAACCATTGCGCCCAAAAGATGAAGACCCAGGGGAAGAGGGTGATGATTAAAGCTGATTTTACATCAGAAGAACGGGGTCCTCAAGCTGATGTTACAGCTCTAAAGTTCTGGAAAGGAAAAAAGCTACTTTCAGCTTAGAATATTTTTATCCAGCAAAATCTTTTTTAAAAAAAAATTAAGGTGAATTAAAGCCATTTCCAGATAAATTAAAGACAATAATATTCGTTGTCAAAGAGCCACACAATAAAATATCCTAAATGAAGTTCTTCATCCTAAAAGGAAATAATATCAAAAGAAATTTCAGATCTGCAGGAAATATGGAGAAGCACTGGAAATAAAAATGAAGTCAATGCAGACATAATACTTCACATATTGGTGTTATGTCTACATTGACTGTATTACTATTCTATTTCCTTTCTAAAATGTAGCATTAAATTATCCAACACACAAATATTCTGGACTAGTTACATATTTTATGTCTAAATTAGGTATTTTAACTATGTACTTCAAATACATTAGAGCAAATCAATCATAAAAAAACTCAATAGAAACGGACAAAAATATGAAAAAAATGCTCAATATTATTAGTTATCAGGGATCTGCATTATGGATAAAAATTAAAAATAAGAAATATGGATGACGATTGTGGAGCAAATGGAAATCTTACACATTTCTGAAGGAAATGCAAAATAATACAGTCACTTTAGAAAACAGCTTGTCAGTTACAAGGTAAAATACACAGCCACGCTATGATCTAGCGGTTCCACTTTTGAGTACCCCCAAATCATAAAAACTTTGGTCTATAGCTAAATTATATGTCTTTTAATAGCAACTTCATTCATAATTGTCCTAATATGGAATTAGCAACAGGTTAATGGATAAACAAATTGTGTTTCATGCATATGATGGACTACCCCTGAGCTATAAACAAAGAGAACTGCCGATAACATGAACCCAGATAACTCTGAGACATTGTGTTCAACAAAGGCCTAGGCACCCGCCAGGGATTCCGTCCAGGTGAAACGCTAGAGCACGCAACGTGAACCTGCAACGACAGAAAGCGCTGGGGATGAGGGGGACTGATTGCAGTTGAACACAAGAGATCATTGGGTAACGGGATTTTGGTCGGATGAATATATTCACATTTTTTGGTGCGCACAGGCATTACGGAAAGGAGCATCGTTCACCAGCTGACCAATCTCGCGCACGCTGACCTCTCCTACCCCTTGCCCTGCACCCTGCCTCTCACAGCCCCGCTCTCCCACCGGCTAGATCGCCGATCCGCTGGTTATCTTGCTGCTGCTGCTGCCCGGGAGTGGCCGCGCTGGGCTTGGGTCCCTCCGCCAAGCGCAGGTCGTTTATGTGGGAGGTGATTCCAGGAGACACAGTGAGGAGGGGGCAGCGGGTGGAAGGGAGAAAGGCCCTGTCCTGCCAGGACCCTCAGAGGAAGTGGGTATTATCAGACGGAAGCTGGGAATGATCTATTTATCCATTATCCTCCTACCCGTCACAGGTGGAGGGGTGCTGCTGGGGTGTTCCCTGCCAGGGGCTGTTCAAGTTCCCAGGCTCTGGAGCGCCCCCAGGTGGTGGAGCAGAGCGAAGCAGGCCGAGGACCATGGTCAGGGGCCAGGGCCCCGGAACGGCCCCCACAGCAGCGGGTGAACCAGAGCTGCCAGGGACATGGGCGGGCGTCCAGGGCGCCGAGACCCTCTCTGGGGAGTAAACTCCGCGGAAAGCACCTGATGCTGCTTAACCAGCCGGTGCTGTTATCGCGGTTCCTTATAAACAGCCAAACCCTGTCTCGGCTCCATCCAGCCAAGCAGCCCAACTTCGGCTAAATGCATAATTTGCTGCAAATTAAACTTAATGGGACTAGAATAATTATGTTGACTTTTCAAAGTGCTTAAAGATAAATACATGCTCAGATATTTCAGGAATAAACTTTCCCATTGTTTTCTGAGGGGGACAGGAGAGAGGAGGCAGGACTCAGAGAGACAGCCCTGAAGTAGGCGGCGGAGGAATTACAAACACACTTGAAGACTCGCTGAGGCCCGCGGTGGGAAGTGTACCCAGGCCAGCTCTCCAGGAGGGCAGTTTCACAGTATCTGTGAAAAGACTGAAAATGTCCATACCTTTCATCCACTCACCGAAATCAGACATGAGAAAGTAATCAGAGATGAAGACAAGCATCTATGGGCAGAGACAGTCACCCCAGCATCTTCTGTAAGTCTCAAATTCGAGGGGAAGCCCTAACTGCCTAACATGGCGGACTAGCTGGTCAGTTAGGGAACAGCCCACATGATGGGCTGTTGAGTCGCCATTCAAATGAGACATTAAAAAAGAAATTCACGCTGGGCAAGTGCTTATAAAAATACAGACAGGAAATAAAATCAGCCTATAAAACTGGACATAAAGCAGCCCCCTAATTTTGCTAATATAAGCAAAGGAAAGATAAAACCCAGAAGGATGTATGCAAAAAATACTGACAGATGTTATCTCTGCGTGGGGGATTATAAAGGATTTGGATTTTCTTTACTTTTTTATGTTTGAAATGTTCCAGCCACGAGCATCTATGGCTAAAATATGATTTTTAATTTGTTTTAAAATGGCGGCAGGCGTGAAAGGATTGAGCTATCTTCCTTCCCTCAAGGAAACTCTTGGACTCAGGTCTGGGGCCAGAGCTCAAATCTCAGAATCTCTGGGTTCCTACTTAAATTCTCTGGGGTTCAGGTGCCAGGTTGCCACTCAGAATCCTATCTCCTCCTTTTCCTATCAGAATATCAGTGCTGTTGGAGTGGACAGGTGTCCTACTTAAAAGCTATATATAGGGGCCTCCCCGGTGGCGCAGCGGTTGAGCACTGCGCTGTGGAGCTGTTGGCAGCAGCGACGCAAGTTCGACGCCCGGCCGGGGAGAATCCCACATGGAGCGGCAGACCACTCCTGCCTCGCCCGCTGCTCCCCTCAGCAGTGTATTTCTGATCTACCTGTTCTGCTCCCGCTCTGTCTCTGGTGAACCCTCTCGCCGCCCCACGCCTCTGGCCTGTACCCCAACTTGTATGTATAAATAAAAAATAAAATCTTTAAAAAAAAAAAAAGCTATATATAGGCCTCCCTGGTGGCGCAGCGGTTAAGCGTTGCTGTGGGGCTATCGGCAGAGGCGATGCAAGTTTGACACCCAGCCCGGGAGATTTCCACATGGCACGGCAGACCTCTCCTGCCTCGCCCGCTGCTCCCCTCAGCAGTGTGTTTCAGTCGATCTGCCTGTTCTGCTCCCCACTCTGTCTCTGGTGAACCCTCTCGCCCCCCCCACGCCTCTGGCCTGTATCCCAGCTTGTGTGCATTTAAAAAAAAAAAAAGCTATATTTACCAGTTTTCTCCTCTGGGATAGCGAGTGGAATAGGAACAGAAGTATTAAGTGAGATTTCCATAAAGCTTTTTGATGAGAATTAGCAGCTGGCAGAATCCTCTTGACTCCTTTGTCCTCTCCCTCCTTTTTCTTCCTGTCTTGGATGCTGCAATAATTTCTGGAACTCTGGCAGCCATCATATAACCAGGAGGCAATCTCCAGGATGGTGTCATGCAGTGTGGAGGGCAAAGCGAAAACAAGGCAGGCTGGGACATTGACAAGCATGTGGGGCTGACACAGCATCCTGGAATTTTATATATCCAAAGTCTCCTAAGTAAGAGAAAATAATAATTGTTGAAGCTGCTTTTGTTTAGATCCCTGTTACTAGCAGCTGAATGCAATTCCTGAAAGAGACTCTGGGGGACAGTCAAGGATGGCAGAGATAAGGCAAAACTAGTCCACAGAAATTTTGATGAAATTGGTAAGAAAACAACAATTTCTACTGAAGCAACAGATGGGGGTCCTGGGCTAAGGCTGAATGAGCAGAGAAGTCTATAAAAGAAATAGTACTTGGTGGGATCAAGCTGGTGTGGCTGCTGGGCTTTGTGCCTGTAAATGTGGCCCAGCCTCATGGCGAGAAGGGGTTTTATTGTCAGGACATCTGGACCGAGAGGGTTGGTGTTGGTTACTTACTAGAACAGAGAGTCAGTGGAGAGTTAACTGGCGTTGTACTGGGTGCTTCATATACCTGATTACACTAAGTTCTCACCACAATCCCATTAGGTGGAAACTTAAAGAAGAGGAAACGGAGCTCTGAAGGGTGAAATGGCCCGAGGCAGCGTAGGGAATATGCAGAGAAGGGCAGGCGGACCGGGATCCCAGTCTAGCTGATCATAAAGCATGAGTTCTGCAGCCCTGAGTGTTGATCTCTGCGGTGTCCTCCAGCAGTAGACAGGCCATGTCCCCACCGGGCAGGCTGTTCACCCCCAGGTAGCCTCTCTTGCCAAAGGGGATTCAGTCTCCCAGTGGCCTCACCCATTGGTCCTGGTTCTGAGATTCTGGGGGTGTGCAGAAAGGATTGAGCTCAGGCCAGGTGGCAGCCCTTCCAGTGTTTGAGGGCAGTTTTTATTCACCTCTTGTTTTTTTAAGATAAGATCTGATTCCTTCAATAACTTCCTCCAGTCCCCCCTGACTTCTCCCTAGTGCCCCTGGACCTGTGTAACCTCTCCTTTCTGGCCTCCCTGCTTCTGCTCTTGTTCCCAAATCCCTTTCTCCACCCATGTCACCTCATGTCATGGCTCACGCTGAGCTCCCCGTCAGCGCCCACGTCAAGCCGTCTGTCTCTGTGCCTGAGCTGGTGATTTATTTCTCAGGTCAGAACTTCATCCTGCATGCTAAATTCACATTTACATTTGAAACCCCATCCGTGAGTCTTGCTCTGAGGTGCCAGTCTTTGGGGATTTTCTTCCTGCCCTGGTTCTGCCATCCAAAGCCCAGGAGCCGCCCCTAAGAACCTGTCATCCGCAATCAGAAGAGCCCACCTCTCTGGTGGGGTTGATGCTGGGTGTGCGAGCTCCCTCCTTCCCGTGGGCTGCAGTTTTCTGGTGGCGGGAATTGTACACGCAGCAGACAGTGTCCCAGAGGAGCACGCCAGGGTCCTGGCTGGTGGGAAGTGAGGGTGTCAGGGAAGGAGGAGGCACTACAGCACCACTGCCCAGGCCCCGTCCTCCATCCCCCATCCCACTGCCACATGCTCCAGGCCAAATCACAGTGCTGTCACTACAACCAGCCCGTGACTCAGCACTGAGGCTCAGTCTCCTCACCTACAAAATGTTGGTGTGTCCCACCCCAGCTGATGCTGTGGGCAGCGAAGGAGACAGCGCGTGTGGATGTGCTGTGCGGGGGCTGGTGGAGCTCCTGCAAGGAGAGTGCAGGTGAGACCTGAGGTCTGCAGCTGGGGACCCTGGCCCAGGTTGATTGAGCCAAAACCTGCCCTGGGACTGGCGTGGGTTGGTGACTTGTTCCCCGGCCCTGTCCTGGCTGTGATCGGAGGGCTCAGGAGTCATTCAGAAGCACCCTTCCTACCACGGATCTCTGCGGCCTTTGCTGTGTTGCAAGTGTAGCAGAAGGGAGATTGGGCTGGCTGCTGGGCATAGGCCCTTTGGAGGTGCAGTTGGAGAACGTGGAGGTTCCCTAAGAGGAGGAACTACAACTGCTGCTTTCCAAGGAACTTCCTGATAAAAGCTGGAGGTGGGGGGAGGTTAGGAGCAGCCCTAGTCACTGAAAGGTGGGGAGGGAGAGATAACTTGTTGGTGTGGGTACATTCTCGCCTGGGGATGTCTGGGCCTGCTTAGGGATTGAGGGTCTTGGAGGATTGTCATGGAGTACTGGGGAGACTATTGCACTGAATCCTAGGAGCCCTGCAGACTTCCTCCAAGCCCACTTGTTGCCTCTGTTGTCCTTCTGCACACTGGGGGCTGAAGTGGAGGCCCCCTGAGGTCTTGAGTGTGAAGTGTCATATTGGGGTTCCCTGTCCCTGGGTGGAGAAGCTGCTGGGATACCCTTGCCCCTCCTGAGGTCTTAGACACCTGATCTCAGCCAGGTTGGGTCAGCCCAGGAGCCGAGAGGCCCTGATTCTCAGACCACACTGAACTTGGCAGTAGGGAGCCCACTGAGGTCTGTGTGGCTGGTCAAGTCTGCAGAGAGCCTTGTCCATTGCCTGGAAGGGGGCAGATTAGTGCCCTCCCCCTCTTCCCCCCAAGTCATGGGGCCTGGTGTGGGCTCTCAGACACTTCTATTTTGGCGTTGGAAAAGGCTCAGGAGAGTCATTCACTCACTCAAAAATATCGACTGGATCACCTCTGGGTTTCTGTTACTAGGAATGAGGCTCTTGGAACGTGCTGTACAAGGCTGCGCCACGCACGCCTGTTTCTCTGGGGCACGTTCTCCACGCAGAGCTGCTGAATTAGAAGGTGCGTGCATGGCCGCCTTCACAAGCCAGAGCCAAATTGATTTTCAAAGATCCTGGATCATTTCCAGTCCCAGCAACGGTCTGGGGGTTCCAATGTTCCCCATCTACACAGCCGCTTTGTTTCCGCCTGCCTGGCAGGGGTACGAGGTGAATCCTCAGTGTTCTATAATTTGCATTTCTCTAAATACTAATGAGAGTGCACGTATTTTCAGATGATCAGCTTTCTTCTTGAAATACTCATTCGTGCTTTTTACTTAATTTTCTATTAGATTTTTTATTGGTTTCACCATCTTTCGGGGAGCCCTGTGAATGTTCACAGTCACGTGTCTGAGTATTCTGCGTCTGGTCCCGCTTTGTGGATTATCTTCCCAGTGTGTTTAATTACGGTGACGACTGATGAACAGAAACTCCTTATTTAAATGTAATCAGATGTATCATTTATTTCCTTTAGGCTTGATTGACACTTTTTGTCTTTTGGTAAATATCTCCTTTTCCACCCAAAGTCATAAAAGTGGTCTAAATGTTCTCCCAAAAGCATAGAAATGAAGAGCACAGAATGTAGGACAGAGGTTACCTCTTGAGGGACATGGGGGATGTTTCGGGGGGCTTCTGTGCTCTTGGAAGTATGCTCAGTTGGAATTTGCCCATGTCCGCAGCCTACAATTGGGGCTGTTCTGTTAACTGCACGAGCCACAGGTGGGTATGAAGACCAAATGGGATCACGAGTGAGAAAAACAAGCCAGTAAGTCTGTGTGCTGATCTGGACCCCCCAAACTCAGCACAAAGTCACTGCAGATGTTCATTACTGCAGGCTCTGTGCCCCCCGCCCCCAGCCATTCTCTCCGGAGTGGTCCCCCAGCCCCTCCAGCTGCCTGCTAATGAGCCGGAGGCTTCCTAATGAGGCCGCTTCATCATTT
>PVIJ01025221.1:0-10993 GCA_004024925.1 Scalopus aquaticus
GGGGGGAGGGGGGAGAATGTTCCTGACCTTGGCTGCTGCTTTGAGTACCTGAGATCTGTTCTGAACTCCCAGACTGAGTTGACAGATAAGTGAAGTTGGACACGACAGCTGTGGCAGTTGGAATTTAGAGACAAGTTACTCAATCTACACAAACTCCTTGCTGGCCTTTGGTTACCCTTTGGCTGCCCTTGCTGGTCATCAGCACTGGGTTTCACTTGGAGAGAGTTGTGCTTGTCCTTTGGGTCAGGGTGGCTTGAGAAAACCCTCTGATTTTCCTGTCCCAAGTCAGCAGCATTCCCAGGAGTCTGCTCTGAGGCCAACAAGGACAGAGTTGATAAGGGAAGGGCAATCCTGAGGACATAAGGAAATCTCTTCTCCCTCTCCCCTTCCTAATCCTTTTCCATTATCTCCTACCCCCACCCCATACAGATTGTAAGACACTATGGAGGGGGGGTGGGAGGGGGATGGTGGTGGTGGTGATGAATTGCTAGAGTTGCTATTTCTTCCTTTGACTTGTGCACCAATATTTGTGTGGGCATAGGGTGTGAGGGTGAGGAACACTATCACAGCTCAGACTTCCAACAACTGTTCTTGACACTGTAAAACATGTGCCTGACCCCTTCACTGTTCTTTTTCAGCAGACAAGACCCCAGCCCACTAGTGATCAACATTATTCAGGGGGGTTAGAGACTAGGAATAAGAACAAAGAACCACCAAGACTATAGTCATGCTATTTGCCAAAATAATAGGCATATGGGAATGTTTTTATTTTTTAATAAACTGAAGACTCTCATATAAGAGCTCAGGAAAAATTTGAATAAAGACCGCTGTTTTTTGCCAGCTTGAAAATGCTACCAAAATAACTTGTTGATAAGATGAAGCTGAGTTTACTCTTCCCAGAGTGAGGGAAACCACTGCCAGGACAGTCTAAGTTCTTTCTAGTAATAGGCTCACTTCTTGATATGCACAGAAGCAAATTATTGACACTAGAGTAAGAAAAGAAAAAGCTTTGTTGAAAGTCATCTGCAAAGAAAGCAAGAGGAAAAGCTCAAATTTGCCTGCCTGAGGATGGGGCTTTGGGGGAATATTTAAGGGCAATATTAAGGGGCTGGGGAACAAAATATAAAAAACTGTAGTTGGTAGAGCAGGATTGGTTGCTTTTCCCTGAATTATGGTGTAATTCAAATTTGGGTTCAGAATTACAACAAAGTCCAGCGCCACTTACTTCTGAATGAGGTCTGTTTAACCATGAGCCAGGCATTGTAATTATGTTTTCCCAAGGCTATTTTTTGGTCTGGGTAGTGAGAAGTCAAATGCTCTTCTGGACTTGTGTTCTGAAACACAACTGTTAACTTATTAAAAATCTGGTGTATTATTCCCTTTAAAATAGATATGGGTATTTCTGTCCCATTGTTTTGCGCTCACAAGCCAGCTCTGCTGATCTTGCAAAATAAACAAACAGAAAAGGACCACCATGGTTTCATTAGTAGCACCTCAGAGAAAGTAATGAAATTCATAGCAGGCAAATCAACTTGCTGACAAGTGGGTATTTTCAGGGAGCCAAGACTGTAAAGAGTGTATAGCATGAAGTACCATCTGTTTTAAAGGAAACCCTAAAATCAAGGCTGACACAGGCTCAAGGTTTAGCTGCTGCCTCTAGAAAGGTGGGGAGGACCTTACCACTGGTTTACCGGTGAGACCAGAGTAAGCTATTGGTATTGATTCTCATGAAGATAGGGAAATCTCATGAAGTTGTTGAAATCTCTCCTATACTGATACGTAGAAAGGTTTATGATATTTAGTTAGACTCAGAATGGGAGAGAATATGGAAGAACTATGTTGAATTCACAAAATGTCTCTTCGTGTTGCCAGGGAAAATATTTGGTTACCAACGATTGGGTAAGTCAAATAATGGTGTGGAAATTTCAGAAGGGTTAGGGACACACTGCCTGCAGTAGCCAGTGAGACCCAGGAATCTTTATAATTGTCTCTTAGTTATTAACTAGGAACCCTTTGTACAGTTGACTGTCTGGAGAAAGGGATTTCCCTCCATAGGATAAATCTCTGAGGTAATGTACTTTGCTTCAACAAATTAAATTCTTTGTCTATGAAATTTTTTATCTTCTCTAAGCTAAAAGAGTAAGGAGATAGATGAATCCATCTTAGAACTCAGCTCATCTTTGGAATACAACAAAAATCATCCACTTGCTGGATAAGAATAGATTCACAGGGCAATTTAAGCCTCTGGAGATCCTGGTTGAGGACTTGCGATCTAAGGAAATTGAGACATAGCTGTCCAGTTATATCGATTTCCCCTAGAGAAGACAAATGAACATTGACTATATTAATTTAAAGAAACACCAAGGAAAGTACAACATAGAGCTACAGAGTCTCCTTAGGCCCTGGAGCTAAAATAGTATGAGTTTGGTTCTAAAGGGAAGCAGATAGTGAATGATTTTTTTTTTTTTTTTGGTGGCTCTGCGGTCCTAGATGAATTTATATTCTTGCCCACTGGGTTTTTTACTGGGAAGATGAGTGTGACAAGGACTGGGAAAAACTATAAAGAATCCTTTCTATAAAACTTTGGATTATTAGTTTTATTCCTTCTACATTTAGAGATCTAGTTGGTTTTATTCAACAATTCATGAATCTGGCAGCATCCCATCTAGCAAGTAAAAAGGCTGACTTATGAGTTATACTAAAAGGAAGGTTTTTACACTCAGAAAGAGGGTGGGGCAGGGTTATTAGCAAGTTTTAGAAGTTTGGGTAGAGGTTCAGAGAGTCAGGCTGAACATTGCTGGGGTTAGCTCCAGATTATCCATGAAATTATAATGCCTCCCAGATAGCTTCAATCTCTGCTTGCTTTCTACACAAAAGTATTGGTATAGCAACATCTAAATTAGCCAGCACTTCATTATGAAAGTCTCTGAGGACTGGTTTCTTGAAGAGGCCATCAGAGAGCATTTAATGTGACCGTTCCATATACACAGTAAATCCCTTGCTATTAAGTTAATGAGTTTACACTGTCACAAAGGAGAAAAGAACATTCCTTGGTTAAAGGTTCAGGGCTGACAGTAAGGACTGGTGAAGACTGAGAGATATCCACAGCTGCATGGCCCTGTAAGAGGGTGGTCCTCAGGAAAGGGGAGTGTCCCAGGACCCCACCCCCACCTGAAGCCAGAGAGATACAAAAGACACCTAGGACTACGAATCCCAGAATGCCATCATCACCGAAGGAAGGTTGCTGAGGACTGAAGGTGGAGTTAAGAAATGGTTTTGGGATTTAAAAACCAGATCTATGAGCTTGGATGGAGGGATGATTGCTCGTGGTTGCGGATTGCCAGGTTTTCCAGTGGGCCATTAGGATTTCAGCTCAGCTGAACTGGTAGGACGCATTCACCAATTTATTCTTTATTTTTTCCCTTCCCTTTTTGTAAATAAACCCCTTTATTAATTTTATTGTGTGTGTCTACAGTTGAGTCTTATAAGTCCCTTTTAAGCACATGGGTGAGAACCCATAGACAGGCACCCCATTTATATTGGGGCTGCCCTGTAACAGTTTGTCCTGTAACAGTTTTGGCACCCAAGTGGTTGGACAGGACAGCCGTGGTTGATCAGCTTGAGGTAACTTGCGTTGGTCACCCTAAGCGCGTTTGGTCTGCAGGATACGTGGCATGACCATTATGTCCCCAGTCTTGATGATTTTGTTTTTGCTTTTCTCGTGTACAGTTTTCTTTTGTGGGTGTCTTTTTGGCCCAAATGTGGCCTCGACCATGAATTTTCGCAATTTTCTACCGGACATAAGTTCGTTAGGTTTTCTTCCAACTTTGAGTTTGAATAGCCTTTCCCTTTGAATATTACCTCCAGTTTTATAAGCTGTAACAGCCTCAGCAGTTTGTTGACTCTGAGAAAGAGGGTGTACAATAATGTTTGGGTTTAAATCATTGTTTTATATCAACCCCCAAAGTGTCAGTTTGTCCTTTAATTCTTAAGGAAATTTTTTCTTGTGGGTTTAAGGGTAGAAAGGGAAATTGAACACATTTTGTTGATAACTTTCCCCCCTTCAGTGTCTTAGTTCTAGAGCTCTTTAAAAATATTCAACACGGTTTTGGAGGTCTCACTAAAGGGCTAGTTCTCATTCTACTTTTTACTTGCATATGAAATCCCCTATTTCTGGTTTAAGGCCATTCACAAAAGAAGAGAGCCAGGGCTTTTAGCCATATCAATTAATTGGAGATGGATCATTTGTTTTCTCCAATGAGTTTATTTATGGAAAACATTATTTTTCCCTTAGTTATTGTCAAAAAAGCAAAATTCACCTTCATACATTTAGAGAACTAGTTGGTTTTATTCAACAATTCATATCTGGCAGCATCCCATCTAGCAAGTAAAAAGGCTGGCTATGAGTTATACTAAAAGGAAGGTTTTTACAGTCAGAAAGAGGGTGGAGCAGGGTTATTAGCAAAAAAGAGAAGAATGATTATTTCAGGCAAGGCCACCTTCATGTAGGGGGAAGGGGGGCTTGTCTTATCATGCAGATTATCTCACTAGTATGTCCAGTAAATTCCAGATTGATTGGTTTAAAACTCCACTCTGGGTGAGGCTGAAACTGCAATTAAGATCTGTATTAAGTCTTGGTGGGTATGGCATAAACAACTCTATTTGGGGTTTGTTCTTTTTTTTTTTTTTTAACACTTTGTAAGAAGGCTTTTAAATACTGATTTAATTTACTTATAAACTATAGGACTTCAAATTTCTATTTGATCAATTTTGAATAACTTGTACTTCTCTGGGAATATTTTCATTTTATCTAGCTTTTCACATTTTGGTCATAAAGTTATATCATAATAATCTCTTACTATCTTTTTAATGTTTACAGAATTTATAGTGATATCTGCTTTTTCATTTCTGGTATTGATTATTTGTGCATTCTGTTATTTTCTTGATAATTTTTAAGAATTTATTTTATTGGATTTTTCAAAGAACCAACTTTTTATTTTGTTGATTCTTTTTCATTTAATTTTTCCAGTTATCTTTATTATGCCATTTATTTTAAGGTATTTGGGTTTCTTTTCTACTTCTTTAACAGTCATAAGGGGCTAGCTTATGCTGCAGTAACAAATATTCCCCCCAAATCTCAGGGCTTTCAACAACAGAGTTTATTTCTCTCTCGTGCATCCAAGTTACTTGAGTCCTTCTCCACATTGTCCTCCCTCTGGGATTCAAGATAACAGAACAGCTAGTCTAGAACATTGTCAGTTATTACAGTAGAGGGAAAAGACGAAGTTTGGTCAACTATATGCTGACTTTTAAAACTAATGCTCAGATGTGACACATCATACTTCTCTATACATTCCATTGACCAGAGCAAGAAATATGGCTAAGGCTGACTTTAATACCCAGAGATAGGCAGCTATCTTTGTGAATCGTAATGTACTATCCCAAATCACATTCTAACTCTGTGAGATAGAATCTTAGCTCATTTATTTTCAACCTTTCTTATTTTTCAGTATTTGCAGTTAAGGCTATAAATTTCCTTCTGTCAGCTACATCCCATGAGAATTGAGCTGTAGAAATTTTGTTAACATTCAATTCAAAATATTTTCTAATTTCCCTTGTGATCTTATTTAACCTAGTGTTATTTAGAAGTTTTTCTTAATTTCCAAAAAAAAAAGGTGAAAATTATTTTTATTGTGTAACAGTCATGTGTTTCAGTAATGATAGGCCTCCTATACAGGGGTCCCCTAGGCTACACCATGTAACTCAGGGGTGGTGGTGGGCTGTACCATCCAGGTCTGTGAAGTCTATGATAGTCACACAATAACAAAATCATCTAATGGCACATTTCTCAGGACTTACTCCTCTAATTAAGTGACATGTGACTATACTTTGTATGATTCCAAGTCTAAGCCTTTTCTTAGACCTCAACCTTCAACCATATTATCTTGGAGGAAGACCTTGAACCTCAGATGACACCCCAGCCCCAGCAAACATCGTGATTTCAGCCTATGATACTCTAAGCAGAGAACCTAGACTGCCTGGACTTCTGATCTACAGAACTGTGAGATGTAAGTGGGTGTTGCTTAAAAGTGCTAAATTTGTAGTGATTTGTTATACCCTGGAAGGATTATTTAGCTGGATACAGAATTTTAAAGTAGTAGTTTTCTTTTAGGACTTTGACTATATTACACTGTTCTCTGGTTTCCGTTGCTGCTGAGAAGTCAGCTATCTGCCCAACTGATGATCTTTTTGAAAATTATCTTTTTTCCTTCTTTAAGGATCTTTAACATTTTTTCTTTTGTTTTCTGCAGATTTTAATTAATTTACCCATAGGTAAATTTCTTTTAGTTAACTTTGCTTGTGATTGACAGGTCTGTCTGAATTGATTCTGAGTTTGAAGTCTTTCATTAGTTCAGGAAAATTCTTAGTTATTATCACTTCAAATATTGTCTCTCCTCCTGGGACTCCAACTAGATATAAGTAAGGCCTTCTCCCTGATTTCTTTGTGTTTTTTACCCTTGTTTTATATTTTCAAGCTTGTCTTTCATTTTATTTTTATTTTTAAAGATTTATTTATTTATGCATACAAGAGTTGGGGTGCAGGCCAGAAGTATGGGGGAGGGGTAAGGGGATTCACCAGAGACAGAGTGGGAAGCAGAACAAGGAGATCCACCGAAATCCACTGCTGAAGGTGTAAGAGGGTGGTCCTCAGGAAAGGGGAGTGTCCCAGGTTCCCTGCCCCACCCTAGGGAGGGTGGAGATGAGCAGGAGCGATAAGCAGCTGGAGAAGAGAGAAGGAGGCAGAGAGAAAGGAGAGAGAGAAGACCGGAAGAAGGAAGAAATCAGGATGGAGAGCCAGGAGAGGCCCAAGGAGCAGAGAGACATGTGAAGAAGCTGCACTGGCCTGAACTGATTAAAACAGATGTGGGTGAGAAACCCGTGGGGAGGTTGACTATAGCAACGTTGATCTTGGTTTTGATTTTGCTCTTTAACTCCCAGAATTGTCTGGCTGTTTCTGACTCTTTTCTATGGGTCCCTGCCGAAAGGTGTTTTAGACTTGTGGCAGGCTTTCGGGCCTTGCTTTGGGCCAATCCCATTTGGGTGGACTTTTGCCCACGAGGTGATGGGTAACTTTGGGTGCTTAGTTTAGAAACTATATTCTTTGTCTTTTCTGTATTATTACACTAATTGTATTAAAGTTTCTTTTCCACTTACGGTCTTATATGTTTTGTCCTGATGCGGCGGATAGCAGAACCTATTTAGATTGGGCCGGTTTGGGCTTTCGGGGGTGTCCCTCTCCCTGCCCTGTAACAAAGGGAGCAGCAGGTGAGTCAGTGAGGTCTGCTGTGCCATGTGGGAAGTTCCCTGGCTGGGTATCAAATTCGTGCTGCCACAATTCATGCTGCAGTGACTGTCAATAGCTTCATAGTGCTCCAATCTGCTATTTTATCACTTCTGTTTTATCACAGAGGGAGTCTTCCTTGACCACCCCCTGGTCCTCACTTATTACATGTCTCTCTTGTGTGCTTCCACACAAGCTGGGCTTCAAGGCATTTATCATATTGTCCTACATTCTCTCTCCAATTAGACTGTCAGTATCTTGAGAATATCCTGTGTTTCTCCAGCATTTAGCACAATACCTGGGTAACAGCAGTTACTCGTGAGCTGTCGTGGAACTCAACTGAACTTTAACTAAAGAATCTTCCATCTGCACTGCCCAACTCTGAGAGGCGGCAAATCTTCAGTACTGTCTCTGCTACTCACAACTGCTCTTTCTCTGAAAAGAGTCTTCTATAAAGGGAATGCTAAGAGATGCCGATTACTACAAACAGATTGATGAGAGGAAAGCAGACACAGAAATAAGAGGTAAGGGCACCTCAACCAAGTTTCTGGGAATCAGCAGAAATTGTTGGACAAGCTCAAATTTTCCAGGCTTGGAACTGGATAGGTTTAATCCCATTACGATCAGACCACCAAGGAACGAGGGGCTCCTAGCTGACCTCTGGACGGTACTTCTGTAGTGTATCCAGAAACTCAAGGCAGAGTGTTTTTGAAGAAAGGAATCTTGTACAACCAGTATGCTGACTTGTGGGTTGTGTCACCAAAGACACTTTGTCTTCCACTACCTTTTAATCCTTTCCAGTGGGGGTTAGATGGTCTTTTTACTGACTGCCAGTGAAAATGTTCCCAAGTTCATAAATTTTTCTGGGCACTCTTAGGTGAAAGTCCAAGGGTCATTTTCAGTCACAAATGTAGACTTAGTTCAATAATTAAAGGGTCCAGTCCAGTAAACTAATCAACATTTAAATCTTGATTCAAAGATAAGATTTCTCTCCCATTTCTCCAAAGCTAGGGCCATGGCAGGTGGGCTCTCTGCAGCTGGGGAGGGAGCTGTGTTCTCCTTAATTTTTTCCCCATCTAGCTGCTTTTTTTGACTTTTAAGGTTGAAATGGGGAAAGAAAAAGAGGAAAGAGGGATAGGGGCATTCCTGGTAAAATGATTTTAAGGCTCCTACATCTGGAGAATCATAGGTCTCCTGGAAGAAGTTTAAAGCCAACTCTAAGGGACGCTGGAGGGTGCTGGGAGATTCCTCTGCTGCGCTTTTCTGATTCATCATCCTTTTCCTTAAGTGGCTTCATCCTGCTCCTCTGCTCCCTAAAGTCTCTACCCACTGGGACCCTCTTCTTACTGGCCAGTCTTGGTCAGGCTTCTCCTCATCTGGTCCCCAGGATTCTTGTCTCATTTGACCTGCATTCAGTGGCACACCTGGTCTCAGTGACCTGCCTGCACTCACACTCAGGCCCCAGTCTCTCTAAGGCTGCTTAACCTTCCAGAACCAGCCAGCACCAGGCTAGTATGTGTTCAGCAGCTGAGAGTACACATGAAACTCCTCAGCAGGGGGCATGGTAGTGCCCTTAAAGCCTTTCTCATTAAACTGGAGGGGAGAGAGCAGGTGACTGCTGAGATTTTCCTAAGAAATTCTCCCTCCAAATTCACCCGAGTCTCCCCTCTTCTGACTTTTGCATCCTCTCCCTGGGTGAGGGAATCTAAGAGATAACCAGATTGAAAACTTCCTTTGAAAATCTGCATCTTTATGGTCTACTCACACCTTACTTTGCTGCTTAATAACCATTATTAATTGTTTATTTATTTATTTAAAAGATTTATTTATTTATGCATACGTATGCATATTTATTTATTTATGCATACAAGGCCAGAGGTGTAGGGGTGGTGAGAGGATTCACCAGAAACAGAGTGGGGAGCAGTACAGGCAGATCAAATGAAATACACTGCTGAGGGGGGCAGTGGGCCAGACAGGAGAGGTCTGCTGCGTCATGTGGGAATCTCCCTGGCCAGGGATTGAACCCATGCTGCAATGGCTCTGGATAGCTTTATAGTGCTGCACTTAATTCGTTGTGCCACCAGGGAGGCCCTCAATAACCATTGCATCTTGGCATAGCAATCAAAACTTCCAACTTCCTGTTGCACTTGTTTTTCATTGGAATGAAAAAATTGTATTTTCTGATTATAAAATTAAAGCATGTTTTAAACAAAAATTAGACTTGTGCCTAAATATAAAAGAAAGTAGTGGCACAGTTCAATACCTTCTCATTTTTTCTTTGACACACTTGTACTTTAATAAAAAAAATCTGACTATAATGATATATGAACACCAAGTCTTTTTCCTATCACCATAAGAATATGTAAGTCTGTGCATCACCTACATACCTAAAACAATCTTGGAGTGGAAGAGGAGGGTGGAAAAAGGGGCGAGACCAAGCAATTACCTGGGTAGACTATCTAAATGGACAGTTTACATTATCGAATCCAGCTGATTTAGTGAACTAAATTTAGTTTTAGCTCACTTCCCATTAAAAGGGATGATTTAGAGGAAATAAATCTGTTATAAAAAATCAAAAGGCTACATTTGTGTTTGCACCAGGGAGTACTGTGTAAATGCAATTGCTGGGTTTGAGGGTATGTACCTTTTAAGCCTTTTGATAAGCATTTTCAGTGCATACTTTCCCCCAATATATTTGTAACATTGGTTATTTACATTTTTACCAGTCTAATAGGCCAAAATTAGTAATTGAGCCTTTCTTTGATTTATAATCAGTTTGAGCAAATTCTGTATTAGGATATGACACTTGCTAGTCACCAAGGCAATATGCACCTTTGGCCCAGTGCCTATTTTGATCTCCCAATAAAGTGAGTATGTTTTGCCGTGGGCTCAGTATTCAAAGAACCCAGGCTACAACAAGTGGGTACCAGAGAGGACTGCTTCTTTTCCAGGCTCCAAGACATAGCTGACCAGGGGGAGTAAAGACTGAAGGCGAGACTTCCCCAAAGGACTTCGAGCAACCAATATCAGGGCT
This sequence comes from Scalopus aquaticus, assembly GCA_004024925.1. Classification (NCBI taxonomy): domain Eukaryota; kingdom Metazoa; phylum Chordata; class Mammalia; order Eulipotyphla; family Talpidae; genus Scalopus; species Scalopus aquaticus. The sequence goes on from PVIJ01025221.1 coordinate 10,377, forward strand.
GCTTTAGGCCTCATCTGTCACCCTCTGACATTCTAGAAGAATCTGTCCTACTCATTCAAAGCCTCACACTGTGCCTAAGCAGCCTCACTGCATGACAAGGAATTCTGTCTCTTTCAATACAAGTGACCACAAGACCAAGGGGGTACTTCTGCTGCATGGAAAGTCAATTAGATGTAACCACGGCTTGGCACAAAAAAAGTAAGCTCAACCAGAGTCTTCTTTCAGGAGATTTCAACTAAGAAACTCAGAAAGAATTTGCCAGTAAGCAATGACACTCAAGTTGCAAAATAATGAAATAATGAATTGGGCCTTGGGCAAGCCCAAGCTGAACCCAGTCGGCAGGTGGATGTGCAGATGAGCTGCTCACCTTGACTCAAGGACCTCTCCAGGGAGGGCAGCAACCTTGGAGCTGCAGCCACCCTGCCCGACTCTGAGAGCCATTTTCTCTGCTGCCCAGCCCCTGCAAGACTGCAGCACATTTATCTGTGCCCCAGGCCCTCACTTCTCTTGTGCTTGGTACCCAGCGGTTACAAGGTGTCTAAATGCATCCAGTTTGTAGGTGTAACAAGAAGATGACTCTGATTGACTATCTGGATCGGACAATCCAAGTCACTTGG
>PVIJ01025222.1:0-10993 GCA_004024925.1 Scalopus aquaticus
TTCTCCAAAGAAGAAAAGCAAATGGCCAACAGATACATGAAAAAATGCTCAACATCACTTATAATCAAGGAAATGCAAATCAAAACCACTATGAGATACCAGCTCACACCTGAGAGGATGGCACACATTAAAAATACAGGCAACAACAAATGCTGGAAAGGATGTGGAGAAAAAGGAACTCTTCTACACTGCTGGTGGGAATGTGAACTGGTCCAACCACTATGGAAAGCTGTATGGCGATTCCTCAAACTGCTAAACGTGGAGCTCCCATACGACCCAGCAATACCACTTTTGGGAATTTACCCAAAGGACACAAAAACACTAATCCAAAAGGATACATGCACCCGTACATTCATTGTGGCACTATTCACAATAGCAAAGGTGTGGAAGCAACCCAGATGTCCAAAAATAGATTACTGGATCAAGAAGATGTGGTACATATACACAATGGAATACTATTCAGCATTCAAAGAAGATAAACACATGCAATTTGCAGTGACATGGATGGAATTAGAGGGAATCATACTCAGTGAAATAAGCCAGAAAGAAAAAGAAAAATATCGAAGGTTTCACTTATAACAGGACTAGAGGGAGGCCGGGTGGGAGAGAGCTACTCAGTGTGTGTGTGGGGGTGGGGGCAGGGGAGGATAAGGGCACAAAATGGAAGAGAGGAGAACACAGGGGACCATGGAGATGGATCACGGGTGAATTGGTGGTGGGCTGCCCAAGGGGAATACAAAATGTAAAAGACATAAATAACATTATTAGGGATATAGTTATTTGAATGACACTCTCCCTATTACAGCTTAAATGGGATGTTTTGTACTTAAAACCACAAGGGTAGAGAGGGGGTTAAGTACAGCTTTCCAGACTAAAGTTTAGTCAACAAATTCTTTGGGAGGCAATAAGTTAACATGACAGTTTAGCTTTCTTTTAGAAATGTAATATATGCCTCCCAAAGTGTTTAGAACACAAAAGCACAGCTCCATGAATGATAAAATGAATACACAGTTACCACCCAAGTGAAGAAACAGAACATTACCAAATACTAAAAGCATTCTAGTGCTATTTCCCATTCACTACCTGCTTCCTTCTTCCTTTAAAGTAATCTTCCCATCCTATGCCTTAAACATATAAATAAGAAAGATAATGATTCTGGGTGATACCCAAATCCTCACTTCTGGATTAGAGGACAAAGTAAAGAAAAAATGACAACAAAAGACTTTCATATCTCAATACTAACTCTAAATGTAAATGGACTAATTTCTCCAATTAAAAGAGTTTCTGGTTGGATCAGTACACAAAATCTAACTATCTGCTGTCTCTAGGAGATGCATCTAAGCACCAAAGGCAAACACAGACTCAAAGTAAAGAGCTGGAAAGCAATCATACAAGCAAATTTAACCCAAAGGAAGATAGGAACACTCATACTTAGATCAGATAAAATAGATATCCAGCTAAAAAAGGTAACAAGAGACAGGGCTGGATGCTATATAATGACTAAGGGGACAATATATCAGGAAGATATAACACTCATCAATATATATGCACCAAGTGCACCAAAATATATTAGGCCACTGCTGTCAACTCTGAAAATAAACATCAGAAAAAACACATTTGTGGTAGGAGACTTCAACACCCCACTCTCACCAATGGACAGATCAACAAGACAGAAAATAAATGGGGACACAATATTCTTAAACAAAGAATTAGACCACCCGGCCCAATAGACATCTATAGTGCACTGCACTTCAAAAAAGCAGAATAGACATTTTTCTCAGTAACACATTCTCCAGGACTGACCACATACTAGGTCACAAACCTCAACAAATTCATGAAGACTGAAATCATATTGAGTGTCTTCTCTAACCATAAAAATATCAAAATATAAAAAGAAAACAAATTCTCTGAGACTTGGAGCTTAAACATACTACTTAAAACACTACTAGGCTAGTGAGGAAATCAAAGAAATTTTAAAAAACCAAACCTCAAGACAAATGACAATGAAGATACAACCTTCCCGAATTATGGGACACAGAAAAAGCAGTACCAAGAGGGACACAGATATGAATACAGGTGCACAAGAAAGAGTTCAAATAAAGAACCTCATCCCTCACCTTAATGAATCAGAAAAAGAACAACAACAACAAAAAAAAGGCCAGTATAAGGAAGAAAATAATAAAAATCAGATCAGAACTAAATGAAATGGAAGTGAAAAGACAGTCCAAAAGATCAAGAAAACCAAAAGCTGGTTCCTTGAAAAAAAAAAAATTGACATCCAGCTAGCTTTGAGAAGAAAAGATCACAAAGAAAAAGAGGGAGAAAATTCAAATAAATAGGATCATAAATTAAAGAGGAAAAATTACAACAGAGACAGCAGAAATCCAGAGTATAGAGATTACAATGAATATTTATATGCAAACAAGTTCAACGATGTAGATGAGGTGGACAAATTCTTAGAATTATACAATCACCTAAGGCTGAACAAAGAAGAAATAGAAAACCTGAATAGACCAATCACAAGTGAGGATACTGAAACAGTTATCAACTCTCCCCCTACCCCTACCCCCCCATAATATATAGGACCAGAAGGTTTCACAAGAGTTCTACCAAACCTTCAAAGATGAACTAATTCCTAACCTACAAAGTGGCAGGTTATAAAAATCAAAACACAAAATCAGTTGCCCTCCTATATGCAAATAACTAGCTAGAAGAAGAAATTAAGAAAATGACTCCATTTACAATGGCACCAAAATGAATGAAATACCTAGGAGTAAACTTAACAAAGATGTAGGGTCTTTACAATGAAAACTATGACATTGTAAAGAGACATGGAAAAAGAAACAAAGAAATGGATATTCCCTGCTCATGGACTGGAAGAATTAATAGTCAAAACGATCATCTTACCCAAAGCAATACACAGATTCAAGGGAATCCCAACTTAAAAGTGCACAAATGACCTGAAAGTCACTTTTTCAATGATGTTCAAATGGCCAACAGGTGCATGAAATGGTGCTCAACATCGTTAGCTATCAGGGAAATACAAATCAAAACCACAGTGAGATATTACTTGTCAGAATGGCTATTACAAAAAATACAAGGGTTAGTAAGTGCCTACAAAGATGTGGATAAAGAGAATTGTAAAACACAGTTGGTAAACTGGTATAGCCACTATGGAAAATAGTACAGAGTTTCTTCAAAGGTATTAAAAATAGAATTACCTTATGATCCAGCAATTGACTTCTGGATATATAGCTTAAGGAAAGGAAACCACTGTTTGTTTTGAAGAGTGTTCTGCACTCCGTGTTCACTGCAGCATTATTTACAAGAGTGAAGATATGGAAATATCCTAAGTGACTAGTGAAATATGAATGAAGAAAATTTATGTGTGTATATACACAGTGGACTTATCAGACATTAAAAAGAATGAAATCCTGGCATTTATAACATGTATTAATCTTAATGGCATTATACTAAGTGAAATAAGATACAGAAAGATAAATACTGCATGATCTCATTTATATGTGGAATCTAAAAAAATACGAACTGAGAAAACAGATTGGTGGTTACCAGAGGCAGTGGGTGAGGGAAAAAAGAAATGGATGAAGGTGGTGAAAAGGTACAAACTTCCAGTTAAAAGATAAAAGCTTTCTTGGGGTATAATGTACAACATGACAAAAGTTAATACATAGTACATCTGGAAGTTGCTAAGAGTGTAAATCTCAAAAGTTTTAATCACAAGGGAAAAAACGTGAGGATATGAACTTAATTTGTTGAGCAATCATTTCACAATACATACATCAAATAATTATGTTGCACACCTTAAACTTAGGAGTTTATCAATTATATCTCAATATAACTGGGGAAAAAAAAGATTTATATCAGCCTGACCTCTATGTATTGTGACATGTTGCTATCAACAAAAATGTGGCACAGACTGAGATAAAGTGTGCCTATCACAAGCTAGCTTTTCAGGCACAGCTGATATTGGTTAAATCAAAGTCTTCTCATTTTATATGTATGTAATTGTGAAAAACTAAAACTAATCTAAAATTACACACAAAAAACAAAATACACAAAAACACAGAAAAATATTTCAAGTGAACCTACCATACAGTAAATTACATCCAAATGAAAGGCTAAAATAGTGTTATTCTTCAGATATTACAAATTATGTACTTAAGGGTTTTGTTTTCTGCTTTTAAGATCCCCTCAAAGTAGCACAGCTTCCTATACTGTCGCAAACTACTGACTTATGCATTACAAAATATGAAAATGCACAGTTGCTAAGTAGGCTATCAGCTGGTTCCCTGCTGACTCTGGGTAGCTGAAAATCCCCAAATTATTTCAACAGATTTCCAGAGTATACTCTGCTAATATTCATTAATAGCTGTAAAACTTAGTATTTTGTTTTTGAAATGCAAAATGTTAACAGTAACAATCATAAACACAATTATAAGAGCCCCCCAAAAGTAATGACTCCCTAGTAATATACCTGGAGAATTTTTCTTTAGAACCTAAAAAACAAATGTGACTCCTTCTTTTACCATGTACCTCTGAGAATAAGATTAAAGATCATGAAATTACCTAGTCCTTCTAAACTCATTACTAGAGTTAATTTGATCATTCACAATTAGTAGCAATTAGTGGAATACATTTATTCAAAATAACTTCCATGTAATAGAGGAATATGTTCTTTATGTCTTTTAACTTGCCACTCAACAATACTCTGGCTGTTATTCTTTCTATAACACATAACAGGAGATTTCTGCAATATGTTTAAAAAAATACTTAAAAAAAATTCTCAACTAGCATACCTGGATGACCCACACCTGGGTAAAAGCAACTAATGGAGGTCCTGCCCACTGGCCCCAGGCACCTGAATGACCCATACCACACCCAGGTAAACACTCACAATAAAGTGAAAGGGAGGCCCACACCCAACAGAAGCACCATCTCTTGCAGAGCAAACATGAAAGCAAACAGTGGGGAGAATGAAAAGTACAAATGATCAAGCAAGGCCTCAAGGGAACAATATACCACAGAAAGAAAATCAATCTCCAGAATCCAGCAACACCAACATGGGAGAATTTTTCTTCTTGTCAGATGAAGAACGCAAAATTGCCATAATTAAGAAAGTCAAAGAATTTGAACAACACAAACAGAACTTAGAAAAACATCAGATATATGAGAAGACACAGAAGGAAAAGAATGCTATGAGAAACATAATCAACAAACAGAAGATGGAGATTGAGACTTTAAATAAGAAAATAAAGGACCGAATGATGGAAAAAGATCAGTGGAGGAGGTAAATTCTGGAGAAAGTTATGGAAACAGAATAGATGAAATGGAAGAACAAATCTTTAATCTCAAATATAAAGATATGAAAAGAACCAAAAAAGAAAAAGATATAAAGGAAAAAGAATAAAGAAACACTTCAAGAATTACCTGCTATCATTAAGAAAGGAAATATGAGTCATGGGAATCCCAGAATGAGAAGAGACAAGAGAGCTGAAAAGCTATTAAAGGGAATAAATGAAGAAAACTTCGAAACTTGAAGATGGAAATGAAAATAGACATACAAGAAGCTAAAAGGATGCCAAACTGTCTTAATAAACAGAAATCTACACCAAGACATAGCAGTAAAGCTTCCAAGAGTCAAAGACAAAGAAAAACCAATGATGCTGATGAGGGGGAAGAAATAGATAATCTATAAAGGAACAACAACTAGGCTAATATCAGAGTTCTATGAAGAAACACTATAGGCAAGAAGAGAATATGAGTGATAAATTCAAAAACTCCAAATAATGCCAGCCAAAAATACTTTATCTTGCAAATATCTACTTCCTATACATGGGGAAAATAAAGACCTTCTCAGACAAACAAAATCTTTGGGAATTTGCTACTACTAAATTTGCTACTACTAAATCCCCACTCCAAGTAATATTACAAGGGTTCTTAGGATCTAAACCAATAGAGGAATGAACATGAAGAAATGAACGAGGAATTAAATAGAACCACAAAATGATGTACAAACTGGCTGTAATAGACTTCCACATATCAATAATTACCCTAAATGTTAATGGACTAAACTCACCAATAACAAGACAGAGATTAGCATGTTAAGTTATGAAATAGACTCCAACCTTCTTCTGCCTCCAGGAAACACACCTAAGTTTTAAAGATAAACATAGACTGAATGTAAAGAGCTGGTAAACAATTCTATAAGCAAATGGCACCCAAAAGAAGGCAGAGGCAACCATACTTCTATCAGATAAAATAGACCTCCAGCTAAAAAAGGTAACAAGAGACACGGACACCATACAATGATCAAAGGGACAATACGCCAGGAGGACAAAATACTCATCAATATAGACACACCAAATGAGGGAATGCCAAAATATATTACTGTATTACTACTGTCTCTGAAAACAGACATTGAAGAAAATACATGTGAAGTAGGAGACTTCAACATCCCACTCTCACCAATGGACAGATCAATGAGACAGAAAAAAATAAGGACACAATAGCCCTAAGCAAAGATCTATCCCTAAACATGGGCCTAACAGACATATATAGGACACTGCATCCACAACAAACGGAATACACAGTTTTCTCAAGTGTATATGGATCATTCTCCAGGATCTACCACATACTAGGTCACAAGACAAACATCAACAAGAACATGAAGAATGAAATCATACCATGCATCTTCTCACCATAAAAATATCAAACTAGAAACCAACTACAAGAAGAAAGGAAGGAGCTCCCCCATTTGGTGGAAACTGAACAACATGCTACTAGAACCCACTGGATTAAGAGAAAATCAAAGAAAAAATTTAAAAAAAAATTTTAATTTAAAGATACTGTGGTAATGAGAGTATATAGCAATACAGGCCTAAATCAATAAACAAGAAAGAACCCAAAGAAACAACCTAATCTGCCATTTTGAAGAACCAGATAAAGAACAACAAAAAACCCCAAAAGTCAGTAGAAGAAAGGAAATAATAAAAATTAAAACAGAAATAAATAAAACAAGTTAAAAAGACAATCCAAAAGATCAATGAACCCAAAAGCTGAGTCTTCAAAAAAATAAAATAGACAAACCTCTAAACAGGCTCACAAAGAAAAACAGGTAGAGAAAACACAAATAGGATCATTCAAGATGAGAAATTACGACAGACACATCAGAAATCCAGAGGATAATCAGAGATTACAATGAACATTTATAAGAAAACAAGCTCAACAATCTACATGAAATAGACATGTTCTTAGAATTATACCACCATCCAAGGTTGAACAAAGAAGAAACAGAATACTTGTAAAGAAATTACAAGTAAGGAAATTTAAACATTAATGAAAACCCTCCCAAAAAACAAAAGCCTAGGACAAGATGGATTCACAAGCCAAGTTCTACTAACCATTCATATATGAACTAATACCTACCCTGCTAAAACTCAAAAAAAAAGAGACAGAAGGAATACTATCAAATACATTTTCGACACCAAAATCACACTAATCCCGAAACCAAGCAAAGATAACACAAAAGAAGAAAACTACACACCAATATCCCCTATGTACACAGATGCTAAAACCCTTAGCAAACTAAATCCAACAATGCATCAAAAAGATTACACACCATAACCAAGTGGGATTTATTCCAGGGACACAAGGATGCTCCAACACCCAAAATTTGATTAATGTCATTCACTACATCAATAAAAAGGAAAATAACATATGATCATATCAACAGATGCTGAGAAAGCACTGATAAAGTTCAACATCCTTTTATAATGAGGCCCTTGAGAAACTTGGGGTAAAAGGAATATATCGTAACATAATAAAGTCATATATGACAAATCCAGAGCTAACATTCTCAATGTTGTAAAGCTGAAAGTCTTTCCATTAAGATCTGGAATAAGACAAGGATATCCTCTCTCACCATTGCTTTTCAGTATAAAACTGGAAGTCCTAGCTAGAGCAATCAGGCAATAGAAAGATATAAAAGGAATCCAAATTGGGAAAGAAGTAAAGCTATCATTATTTGCAGATGAAAATATATGTGATAATATGTGGAGAACCCTAAAAAATCCACAGAAAAACTAATTAAAACAATAAACCAATTCAGTAAGGTAGCAGGTTACAAAATCAATACACAAAAATTAGTAGCCTTCCTATATGCAAACAATCAGTTGGAAGAGAAAGAAATTAAGGAAATCATTCCATTTACAACTGTACAAAAAAAAAATTAAGTACCTGGGACTAACGCTAACAAAGGAGGTAAAGACTTATACAAGGAAAATTATAAAACATTGTTAAAAGAAATAGAAGGCACAAAAAAATGGAAAAAAGATCCTGCTCATGGATCAGAAAAATTAATATTATCAAAACGGCTATGCTACCCAATGCAATTTATACATAAATGTAATTCCAAAAGAAATCTTCAAAGAAATGGAACAAACATTGCTGAAATTCATACAGAATCACAAGAAATCCTGAATAGCCAAAGCTCTTTTGACTAAAAAGGGGAAGAATGTAGGTATTATACTCCCACACTTCAAATTTTACTACAAAGCCATAATAATAAAAACAGCCTGGTATTGGATCAAAACACAGACCAATGGAATCAAATTGAAAGTCCAGAAATAAAACCACACATATATGGTCCACTAATCAGTAACAAGGTAGCAAAGAATATACACTGGGACAGGGAAGTCTGTTCCATAAATGGTGTTGGGTAAACTGAACTGTCACATGCAAAGGAATGAAATTAGACTACTGCCTCACACCATACACAAAAATCAACTCAAAATTGATAAATAAAAGACTGGAATATAAGCCCTGAAACCATAAAATGTATAGAAGAAAACATGCCAAACACTCCATGACATAAACTTCAGAAACACCTTTGAGGACTCATCTCCAGAAACAAGGAAAACAAAGGAGAATATAAATAGCTGGGGCTACATCAAATTAAAAAGCTTCTGTACAGCAAAAGAGACAGCAACTAAAACAGAGACACCCTACTGAATGGGAAAAATATATGCATACCATGTATCTGATAAAAGACTGATATCAAAGATCTATGAAGAGCTTACACAAAATCAAAGCAAACGACACAGTCAAAAAATGGGCAGAAGAGCTAAAAAGACACTTCTACAAAGAGGAAATGCAAACGGCCAACAGGCCCATGAAAAAATGCTCAACATCACTTATAATTAGGTAAATGCAAGTCAAAACCACAATGAGATATCACTTCACATTTATGAGAATGGCCCATATTAAAAAGAAACTTGCAACAACAAATGCTGACAAGGATGTGGAGAAAAAGGAATCTATTACACTGCTGGTGGGAATGTAAACTGGTCCAGCCATTATGGAAAGCTGTGTGGAGGTGCCTCAGAACACTGAAAATGGAGCTACCATATGATTCAGCAATTTCACGCCTAGGAACCTACCCAAATGACACAAAACCACTAATTCAAAAGGAAGCCTACACTCCTGTCTATTGCTACTATTTACAATAGCAAGATAATAGAAATAACCTAAATGACCCAAATAGATGAATGGATCAAAAAGCTGTGGTGTGTACACACACACACACAGGAATACTACTTGGCGATTAAAAAAACTCATGCAGTTTGCAACAATACGGCTGGAGCTGGAAGAGATTATCCTAAGTGAAATAAGTCAGAAGGGAGAAAATAAATATCAAATATCAGATAGTTTCACTAATATGTGGAATATAAAGAAACCAAAGGGTCAGGAAAAAGACAAAACTTGCATAGATCTGAGGCTAAGAGCAGGGGAGGAGGAGGGAGAGGGTCAAAACAGGGGAGGGGAGAGCACAAGGGACTGTGGTGACGGATCATGGATCAATGGTGGTGGGAAAACTACGGGACTTCACCTGAGGGGAGAAATCAAATACTGTCCAAAAATTAACCACAATGTAAGAAAATAAATCAATTTTTAAAATTCCCAAACTAATAAATCTTACAAATATCATCACGCCTCTCCGAGGTCTCTGCAACTCTCATCTTGGCCTTGGCTATTTTCATAGATGCTGCCTTCTATTTGCTCACAAACAAGGCTCTTTTAATTTCACACAATATTCAAATTATATTTCTAAATGTGGGTTAAAGAAACATCTTAATGTACTTATCAGATGTCATGTTGTTATTTGTGAGGTAAAAAGTGCCCCATATTCCAAATGAGTAGGTACTTGAGCTTTGCGAGTGGTGATCATCTCTTAAAAGAACACTGAGTAGAGGTAGCACACAGTTTGGCAAGGAGCAAATCTTAAATATGAATGAATTTTAAACTGTAAATTCATAGGTTCCTTCGAACAACTATGCTGAAATAAAATCTTCATTGTATTCAGCCAGAAAAAATTCTACTTTAAATCATGTTATGCAAACAAGCCACAGCCTCTATGAAAATTATGTCACACAATAAAACTAAGCTTTTGTTTATTGAAGACAGAAAACAGAGACTGGGAGATATGTATTTATGAATTTGTGCTTTGGAAAGAGTAATGATTCTGTTATAGGAAAAAATGTCAGAACATCAACTACAAGGTTTTCTTCAAAAGTCTAAGTAATTTACAATGTATGTGATATATAATCCAGTCCAACATAACCACAATTATAAAAATTATTTCTGTATCAGTCAGACACAGATTATTATATTCTACAGAAATCAACAACCTTCCCCCAAAGCAAAGCAAAGGAAACTACCTATTGTTCCTCACTCTACCTGTCTTTACACTGCTTATCATTCTCACTATAGGACTTAGGTTGACAAGGCAACTGACATCTCCAACACTGTAGCAAAGAGAAAGATGAATCACATGGTGGCTCTTGAAGCTTCTGTTAGGTCAGTTCTGCCTATATTTCACTGGTCAAAAACAGTCATAAGACACACAATAGGACAAACAAACTTCAACAGGGCAGGGATTTACAATCTTTTTTTTTTCTTTTTTTTTTTTTTTAAA
>PVIJ01025223.1:0-10989 GCA_004024925.1 Scalopus aquaticus
GCATGGGGGGGATGGCATTTGGCGCGGGGGCCGCCGGGGGCACTTGTTGGGGGTCGCGCCGTGGTGTCCTGGTGGGGACAGTTCTGAGCGCTGGGGACCACGGAGGGGCCGGGCAGGGGAGCTGAGAGCAGAGCCTGGCCCCTGGGCTGAGGGCGCACTGTAAGAGCAGTCAGCATGGCGGAGAGGCGGGTTCTTTCTCTGGGGCACCCTCTGGCCCGCCCGGGCTCTGGGGCTGGGAACCCAGCCACCCTGGACTGTCCCCCACCCTGGACTGTCCAGCCTGTCCATGCCGGTGATGCCGGTGTGTTTGGGGTCTCCTGGGGGCGGTCAGTGTGCGGGGCTTCATTGTATGACCCCACCCCAAGTGAAGCCCCATACCTGTCTTTTGTGGGGTGACCAGGGAAAACAGCGGGCTGTATTTACGGAGGAAAATGCAGTAAAACATAAGAAAATCAACTAGCACATAGGTTAACAAAAGTATCAACTAATTTTGTCAATGTGTCCTTTAAAGAGGGAAAGTCCTCGCCTCACAGACGGTTGCAGCCCGCGGGTCCAGCAGTTTGTAAGCACAGGCGCGTCCAGAGCCAGCAGCACCCCTGCCCAGGGCGGCCGAGTCCAGGGCAGGTGGGGGGGGCAGGTGCGGAGGGGGAGGTGAGGAGGGGGAGGTGTGGAGGGGCAGGGGAGGGAGGGGCAGGGGCGGAGGGTCACGAGTGTGGTGGGCCTCACGGAGGTCACCAGCAGGTTTGCCGGCAGAACCCGAGCGGCTCCGTGTGGCCTGTCCATGGCCAGACTGGAAACTGCCCCCAAGGACTTGACCCCCAACCCCTCAACTTCTGCGACAGGTGAGTGCAGGGCGCCGAGGCTGGGTGCAGCTGAGCGCGGGGCTGCAGGGCGCGCTGCGAGTTTACTGCCAAGTCACAGCTCGCGGGTCGTGGCCGCGGCTGCACACTGTGTGGCTGACCGCGGCTCGCGCCCGACCAGGTGACAGCAACAGGGACTCGGTGCCGGCTGTGGACGTCCTGGCCCGTCTCTCGCACGCTGACGACACACCCAGAGCGGCCCTTGAGGGGGCTCGGGACACAGCGGGGCCCCAAAAGCAGAGGCCCGCTGACCTCTACACTGACCGCGGAAAGTGGGCTCATCCGCCCGGCCCTCTGGGCTGCGGCGGTGCCTGCGGCCCCAGCGCCTGGCCTCTTAGCGGAAGGACACGCATGCGGAGGGAGCACCCCGCGCCGCGGCCTCCGCACCCCCCGCCGGAACCGAGGCGCATTTGCATTAATTCACAACGAGAAACTTCAAAAAGCCACTTCTCTCCAGCAGTCTCTGGACGTGCGAGCCGGCTCCAAAATGCAATCAAAAGAATGGACTGAGTGCCACTGTGGGAAGGAGCCAGGAGGCTGTTATCTGCAGATGACATCACTGTTCGCTAACAAAATACTAAGGATGTGTCAGACAAACCACTTAGAACAAAGATGTCCGGGAGGTTTGTTGGAAATAAGTTCAACATATAAAAATGATGAAATGTCAGATCTTATTTAGCAATAATTGAAAAATAGGAAATGTGATTTTTAAAAAACATCCCATTCATAACTGCATTCAAATTTGCATGGTATCGAGAGAGAAAAAAATAACAAATGGTATTTAATTCAGTTGTGGAGGAAAATTGTGAGCCACCCAAGGTCAAGGACTGTCTTGCTCACGCAACATGTCAGCATCGGGCGGATACTATAAACTGGCTCGGACGGACCCCAGACTTGTGGAACCGAAAAGCCCAGTAGATTCCTGGAAATTGGACAGTGTATTTTTACCTTCCCGTGAAGGAGTAAACGTCCATTTAGGAGAGGCAGCAGCAGAGCTGGTTTCCTGGACACGGAGAAGCATTTTCCAGCCGGAGCTGGCAGGCCTCGCCGTCTTCTGGCTCAGTGGCTGAGTGTGGCTGAGTCACGGGCCGGGCCCTGTGAGCTGACTTAGGACAGAGGTGCCTCGAAAGCGGGGACTTACTGGAGTAACGGATGCCCCGAAGGAAAAGCAGAGCAAGGAGACGGAGTGCATCACTTCCACGCGAAAACAAATCCCAGGGAGAGGAGAGTCCTGAGTGAGTTTTAGAAGTTTTAAAATACATGGTAGGAAGACAATTTTATGACCTGGGGAGAAAAAGATGTAGGTACATGGGAAAAAGCACAAATCATAAAAAGTGGATAAATCCACAGTAAAACTTAAAGTGCTGACATGATAAAAGGCAACAAAGCCTGGAGGGGTGGTCCCCCGGGAGACAGGGGGCCTGGGGGAGTCCGTGGGGTGCTGGCCTAGGCGCCGGGGCACCTGCCACTAGTAGCCCTTCCTGAGTCAGGGTTTGCTCGCTCCCCACTGCCTGTCAACACCAGTGCCCCCAGCCCCCGGGACCTGCAAAGTGCCCTCAGCCCTGGGACCCCTGAGGCACCCTCAGCCCCCACAATCCCACTTTAGGGATGGAGAAACTGAGTCTCTGAGAGGCTTGGTGACAAACCCAGGAGACCTAGGAGACACATGGCTGATAGCCCAGGCCAGAGGCCAGTTGGGAACCAGGGCTTCGAGGGCGTGTCCACATGCCTGTCCGCCGTTTCCTGGACAGCGGGCCCCGCACCTCCCACTCTTTCCGGCGAAGGGCGCGGGCCTCTTCACTCCCACCGCGTCCAGCCGGCGGGGGCTTGTCCCACCCGGCGACCCCAGGGCTGCCCTCCGTCCACCCCCACCGCTGTTCCCTCTCCCTGCCTTGCCAGCCCCTGTGCCCCCTGCAGCCCCTCCCGCCGCGCGCCCTTCTCTGGGGGCCTACAGCGCCGCCGCCTCCAGGGGCTCCTCCCACCCCGCCCCCGCCCTGCAGGGCCCCGCCCCCGCCCTGCAGGGCCCCGCCCCGCCCTGCAGGGCCCCGCCCCGCCCCGCAGCACCTCACAGGCCTGGCCCCTCCCTCCTCTTGAGGCACTGTCTACACAGCGCGCCTGGCCTCCTGCAGACTCTCCCTGGTGAGCACAGGCGCCCCCAGGATTCGCGGGCGCTCTCTGCCCGCGCTCCTCCACCCTCGTGCTGACCTCCCCCCAGGCGCCCTCTGGGAGCGACGGGGCAAAGGGCTCTGGGCCTGCAGAGAGACCCAAAACCAGCGCGGAGGATTCTTCTTCCCTGTCTGCAAACCCGCGCCCTTCCCTGCAGCCTCCCGCCCCGCAAGAGACGCAATTCGCCTCCGCCCTTCTGGACTGGGGGTGGCCAGGAGGCCTGCGGTCCCCGCGGGGCTGTCCTCCCGCCGGCCGCGCCTGGCTCCCTGGCCTCTCCGGGAGCCGTTTAATGGGCACGGAGGGTCCCCAAGCCCCTTCTGAACAGGGTCCCCGCGCCCGCCGCGCGCTCACTGCCAGCTCCGCGCAGACAGCAGCACAGGAGGGGCCCGCGGGTGTCCGCCCCCCACGCCACGCCCCCACATCCGGGCCACGCGGCTTCCCTGGGCGGCACCCAGACCCAGTCTCGCACGTGGCGCGGCCTGTCCCCGCGCCTCGCCAGGCCCCGGCTGGGCCTCCGGGCCGCCCCTTCCAGTCCTCTGCTGGTTTGCTCTCCCAGGACACTCGGAGAAGGCGCGGGAGCGATTCGGGGCTCACCTCTCAAGGGGTCTTTGCATCCCGCCAGCGCGGAGCTGGGCTTGACTGCTGCTGCGTCCGGGAGCCCACTTTTATGATATACACATGGATGTCTGCACAGAAGAGCTCCGCCACCCCTCCGACCCCTCCACCTGCTGGACAGTGTGGGCTGGACCGCGTGGCCGGTCTCCCGCTGCCCACCCGGGATCACAGCAAGTCGCCAGACGCCCCGTCTCCGGCTCGCGGGGCACCGACCTCTGCGCCAGCGGATCCCGCGCCGCCCGGCCCTCCCCGCTCCCGGGCCTTTCGCCCAGAGAGACTGGCCGAGCCGAGCTGCGTTCCCACACTCACTCCAGCCCGGCGCTGCCCCCAGCTCGGCCCCACAGCCGCCTGGGCCAGAGCGGGGCTGGGGCGGGGACCCTTCCAGCCTCTCCTGACCCAGGGGAGGTGAGGAGTGTCAGCAGGGGCCAGGCGGCAGGGGGCCTCCCAGACATCCCCCAGATGCCCCCAGACACGCCCCCGACACCCCGAGCACAGATGCGGCTGTGCGTTCCCTCCCGTGTTCTCTCTTGGGCCGCCGGGAGCGCGGACGCCGATGTCTGGCGGTGTCGCCTGCTCCATTTCCGGGGCGCGTGCGGCCGAGAGCTGACAGGGATGTGCCCCCGCGGCAGCCACTGCTCTTCCCAGGGTAGATGGGCCCCCCACAGTCCAGGTGGCCTCTCACTTCCCCTCAAGTTCAAGTCCAGCCCAGCAGCCCGTGGCCAGCGCTTACCTGCCCGCCCGCTGCGCTCACACCGCCTGGTCACTCGCACGGCCCGCGCCTTGAGAGCTGCAGACCCGCCGAGCCCCAGGGCAGGCGCAGAGCAGCGCCGGGTCAGGGATTTAGAGGTGCGCGAACGTTCGGCCAGCTGCGGTGCCGCGCGGAGTTCCTCGCTGGAACGCACGAACCTCTGAAACAGGAAATGTCTCATAAAAACCAGCGTTTATTTTTGTCACTGAAGCATATAAACATAAAGCGAAGTGTAAATGCCTAATAAAAGTTTAAGGTTCTTCTTCAATCACTATCCACCAAATGAATGTGAAATTAAATGTAAATAACAGCAAACTCGCTGTGAAGTTGGCGCAGCAGCCCAGCCCCGTGCCGAGGCCTCCCCATGCCCACCGCGGCCCCACCCGGTCGGCATCCCCGTGGCCGCGCCGAGGGCCAACCCGGGCTGGGGCGGGCGGCGGCCCTCGCTGGTGGAGCCAGAGGGCGCAGGGGCCGTGTCTACGGGGCGACACTGGGTCCAAGGTCCGCTCCCGTGGCCCTGCTCCCTAACCCGGGTGGGGACAGCGCGGGGGATGGGGGGCTCGGGTGGGAGCCCCTCTCCGGGCCCCACCCCACCTGCCCCGGCCCTCCCGGGCCCCGCCCCCGGCCCCGCCCCAGCCCGGCTGGGTGTCTCCCTGGACGAGGCCTCGGGTGTCGGTCTCTTTCTTCCTGGTGACCGTGAGGCCGCTGCAGGCGTCCACTTCCCCGGAAGACTGGCCACCTTGGCCCCATCCGCCCTGGCGGGCCGTGGCCGTGACGCTGCGGGCTGGGCGCGGTCTCCGGGTGGGGCTCGGCTTCCCGAGACCGCTCCGCGCTCCACCAGGTCCACCTGGTCCCCACTGGCCGGCGCCCCACAGCTCAGCACCCCGCGGGGCGAGCCCAGGGCCCAGAGCGCGGGTCACAGCCCCTCGGGGCCCCGTGGTGTCCGGGGGCGCCCCCGCAGTGTTCTCAGCCTGGCACTGCTGGGCCCAGGAACGGACCGGGGCTGGCGGCGCTCCCACGGCTCCCGGGTCTGCCAAAGCCGCGTGCCTCAGCTAAGCCCCGCTGTGCGGCTTTCTGACCCAGGAGCCCCAGGTGCTCGCTGCCTGGGGGGCGCTCAGCCCCGCTCCACCTGCACCCCCACTTTTGGTCCACGCCCACCGGCCGCCCCAGGGTCTAGCGGCGCTGAGGCCAGTGAGTGGGACGCTCGGCGCTGGATGCTGGGCCCAGGCCCCCCCGTGCCGCCGTGGCTTCTCTGCGGCCCCACGCGGCCCGGCAGCCACGCGTGCTCAGGGCTCCGCTCCGGTCACAGCCGGCTCGGGCCGCAAGGACGCCGCTCTCCTGGCGGCCCGAAGCCAGCTCTGCCAGGCAGGGGCCCCTCTCCGCAGCAGGGCTGCCCGCGAGGCGAGAGGCGCTGGCCCCGTCCGGGCGGGCTGGGGATGCCCCAGCGGGGGTGGCACCTACTGCTTGCATGGCCCAGCGGGGCCTTCCGAGGACCGGACAGCCACAGGCCTCTGGTGCCCAGCAGGACCAGCTGCCCTTCCAGAGATGGCCCAGAAGGTCCCGCGGCTCCGAGCCACGGCAGCGTGAGGCGCGCCCCGCCCCGTGGCCCCGCCCCGCTGTCCCATCCCCCACCGGCCCTGTCCTCCGTGGCTCCCCGTCCCCCACAGCCCCGCCACCCCCCGGCCCCCGCCATCCCCACAGCCCCGTTCCCTGCGTCCCCTGAGTCCCACGCCGTGCCCGGGAGAGCCGGTGCGGACAGCTGCGTGCAGACACTGCCCACCTGGCGCTGTTGCGTCTGCTGCTCTCCCTCAGCTGAGCTTCCTCACCCAGACGGACAGACGCTGTCCAGCCTGGCCGCCTCTGCCAGCGCAGCTGTGGGTTCGCCTGGCCAGGCCGTGTGCCAGGAGGCGGTGCTGGCCGCGGCCATCGTCCCCCGTCCCCTCGAGTGGGGCCTGGCACCAGGCAGGAAACCAGCACTCGGGCGTTTCGCTGCCATCTGTGAAAATTATCCCTGATTAACTCGCTCTGCAGAGCGCTGGGATGAAGACATCGGCTGGTCACCGAGGACACGGCCTCGCTGGGTCCCCGCGCCCCTCTGCTGACCCCTGATGCCCCTGCGCCCCCTCGGCCTCTCCCGCTGCCAAGAACCAAACTACTGCGCACATCTGGGCTCTCCAGGGGAGCGGCGGCGCGGCCTCCCGGCTCCAGACGCTCTCAGGCCCGGCTGGGCGCTCAGGGCTGAAACGGGCCGAGGGTCGGGGCTGCCCCCGGACACGGGGCTCTGACGCCTTTGCCCACCGTCCGGCCTGCCCCGTCCTCGCGGCCTGCAGTCCCGGCCTTTGGGGTCCGTCTGGGCAGGGGGTCCTGCGATCGGGAGCACGGCCGGGCGGTCCCTCCCCGAGTCCGAGGTTGGCTCCCTGGCCCCGTGAGGTCCCTTCCGGGCCAGGGCTGGGCAGTGGGCGGGCGGGCGGTGCAGGGACAGGCTGCGGTCAGGGGCCTCTGGCAGCCGGTGGCCTCGCCGGCTGGGCCACCCTGCCCGTGAAGCCCGGGCCGCCAGGGCCAGCCGCACCGACCGTCGCATCCTCCACGCTGCCTTGCGGCGCGCCACGCTGGCCGGGCCTCCAGTCTGCCCGCGGCGCCAACGCTGCGCCTGCCGGACGCGGACGGATCACGGCGCGGGGGCGGAGTGGGGCCGCGCAGGCAGAGGCCGCGGCGAGAGCGGTGCCACCGCCTCCGGGCCCCCCGGGACCCTGTGGGCCCGCACAACCTCGTGGGCCCGCGACCACATGTCCCCGCGACCTCGGGCCCACGTCTGCAGACCGGGAGGTGGGTGCGCGCTGGTCGGACCCGAGGTGGAGCAGGGTCTGCCCGCAGAACAGCCGGCTCGGGGAGACGGGCCGCGTCTCCTGCGGGATGCTGGGGAACAGCGCCCCTGGGGACGCACTGAGGGGGACACTGCTCCAGGGGAGCGCACCTGGACACCGCCTGGGGTGAGGGGCCCCGCCACAGGGCCACAGGCTGCCTGGCGGACGCTGGCCAGCTCGAGGGCGAGAACCCCTCAGAACAGTGTTGGGGCAGCAACCCCAGGGCGGTGTGGGGGAGCACCCTCAGGGCAGTGTGGGGGAGCACTATCAGGGCAGTTTGCGGGGTGCACCATCTAGGCAATATGGGGGGTACCCTCAAAGCAATGTGAGGAGAGAACCTTCAGGGCACTGTGGGAGTGAGCACACTTGGCATTGCGTTGGGAGCACCCTTCAAGGCAGTTTGTGGGCCATGCAGGGAGCACCTTTAGGGACAGTGTGGGGGGGCCACCCTTCGGGCAGCGTGCAGAAGAGCAACTTTCAGAGACGTGTAAGTAGGTGCATCTCAGTGCAGCGGGCGGTAGTGCCCCCGGCCAGTGTGTGGGGAGCACCTTCAAGGCTGAGTGTGGGAGCACCCTCCGGGCAGTGTGGGGGGAGCACTCTTCAGGGCAGTGTGGGGACCTCCTCAGGGCCGTATCTGGCCTTGGGGAGCTGGGTGGGCTACAGCCCCCCAAGCCGTCGCCCTGCGCCTTTGTCCTCCTCCCCCCCATTCCAGCAATTTGCCAAGAGACTGACACTGTCTTCCAGATGCTTCCAGGGTCAGAGTCGGGCTCCCTCCTCCTCCTCCCCCATCCTCCCTGAAGGCTGAGCAGGCTCCCCTCCCACCCTTCGGCGAGTGGCCGCTGGGCTGGCCTGTCCCCAGACCCCAGGACGCGGCAGACGTCCCCGAGCACGCAGCCTGGCCCCAGACCCAGCCCCTCTGTGTCTTCCAGGGCTGGCAGGGTCCACACCCGGCCGCCCGGCCGCCCCACGGGGGCACTTCCCGGCTCAGCCTGGAGCCGCCAGCGGTCACGGCCGCTTGGCCAGGTGCAGCTCGGCCTCCTCCCGTCTGCTGCTGGGATTTACGTTTTCGTTAAAATAACTGAGCGGGCTGTCGCTTTTGTTCTTCCGGCCTCTCTGCCCCCCGACGCGCGGTGCCGCTGGCAGCTGGGCTTCGGGAGCCTGTGCCGCAGAGCGGGGCGCTGGCCGCAGTCCCGAAGTCGGCCCCGAGTCCAGCCAGCTCCGGCCCGCCCGGCGGTGCCTCGGCTCCTCCAGGCCCCTGGGCCTCCGGCCTCGCCTGCTGACGGGCCTGCGCGACGCCGCGACGACACCTCCCTGCAGCGGAGCCGTCACCCTGCGCCAGGCCCAGCGACCAAGCATGGACGCCTGCAGCCAGAGTCACTGCCCGCTGCCCGCCGTGCACAGCGGCGTTGCCAGGGCCTTCTGCTCAGGACAACCTGCAGTCCCGCTGACTGGCCTCCATCAACGCCAGTGGGCTCTGTTTCACGACCGGTTCTCCTCCGAGCTGGCCCGGGCCTAGCCCCACCCACCGGAGCTGGCCTCCCTGGTCCTGACACCCTGGGGCTGGCCCTGGCGCCCCTGCAGCCCCGCCCCTCTTGGCTCCTGACTCCCAGGGCGCGTTGCCCCTGCGCAGCCGCACGGAGAGGAGGCTGAGACCCAGGAGGAAGGCGTCCCCTGCCTTTGGGGGCAGCCTCTTGTTGGCCTGGAACCGGGCTGGCCGCGCCGGGGCAGCTTCCCTGCCTCAGCCTCTGCCCGTGGCCCCCGGAGCCTGCTCTGGGCCTTGCCCCACAGGGCGGGGCGCATGCAGGCCAAGCCGGGGCTGGGCTCCTCCACGGCCCTCCCCGGGTGCCGGCAGCCGGGCGCCCGCCCCACGGCGGCAGCTCAGCCCCTCCCAGCCTGGAGTCTGACCTGGCGCCTCAGGGCCCCCGGCTCCTGGCCTGCGCTGCGTGTCCTCAGCCCTTTGCCGGCATCCTACCCCCACCTCCTGCCCCGATGCCCGAGGGGGAGACGCCAGCCCGAGGAAGTGGACTCCACTGGGGGCGGAAGCGCTTTGCTCACGAGATTCACCGCCCGACTGCGCCGTCCGCACCGTCTGCGCCGCGGAGGGCAGGTCCGGCCACCCGGCGCTTGGGACCCTCGGGGTCACCAGACACGCCAGCGAGCCGCCCGCTCCCCTCCCCGCCCCAACCCGGGTGCCTCCGGCGGCGGGTACCACAGACCGCGTGGGCTGCCCCCAGCGGGCCCTCATTGGGGGAAGCAGGACGCAGGCGTGCGGGGTGTGGCTGGGGGGGGAGGGGGGCTGGTCCGCCCCGCCCAGCACGCTGCCCAGGGCCCTGGTGCACCCCTCCTCTCTGGGGCTCTGCTCGCAGCAGGCACTTGGGGAGCAGCACCCCATGCGTCGCCAACGGCCCCTCACGGTGGGCGCCTCACGAGCAATGCCATTTTCAAAGGAGCCCCCAGAGGAACAAACCCCATCTTTCTGGCCGGCACCCCGCAGAGCCGCCCCCAGGCTCGCTCCAGAGCCAGGCGCTGCCGATGGCAGGCGGGGTCCTCTGACCTCACGCTGCACGCGGCGGGGCGGTGGTCGGAGCAAGCGGGCAGGACACGGGGCGGGGCGGGCAGGCGGTTGGACTGCCGCGCTGGGAGCGACGTCTCTTACACGCACACGTGTGCACACACTCACACAAGTGCGTGCAGACGCGCACACGCGCACGCACTCAGGGCGCCTGCTCAGCAAGGGGGGGGCAGGCTGCGGGCAGCGGGCAGCGGCTCTGAGCGCCCACCCCCGCACGCCCGGGGTGTCTCCGGAGGCCTGAGGAGGACAAATCTCTTTAATTAAAACGGGAAAAGCCGCGGAGCCGGCAGGGGCGGGCTGGGGGGCGGGGGGCAAGCGTTTCGGGCCGGACATGGTGCCGGACCCGGGAGACGTCGCCTGACGGGCGGTCGGGGGCGGGGCGCGGCGGCTCATCCCAGTAATGAGGGTGGACGCGCCAGGCTCCTCCGCCGAGAGACCCTCCGCAGAGCCGCGCTCTGTCATTAATCCTTTATGAAGCTTAATAGGCCTGGGCCTGGAGGCCTTCTGCGCGGCTGATTAGCTTCATATTTCTCTCATTAATGTGGAGTCCGATCAGCTCCTACAGACGCGCTCCAGCCCGGCCGCCGCCCCCGCGCTGACCCGGGACCTGCGCTGGTCCTCCCTGGGAAGGGGCGTGGGGACACGCGGCCCTGGTGTCTGCCCGGCGGGCAGCCCCGAGCGAGCGGCGCGGAGAGCGAGGCCCGGAGGCTCCGCGTTCCGCCCGGTCACTGGGCTGGCGCGGGGCCAGGGCAGACCCGGGACCCACGAAGCCCCGGCTGCCTCCCATGGACTCGTGCTCCTGGGGAGAGGGCTCCTGGGGCCATCGTGGTCAGACGCCGGGCGGAGGGCGGCCAGCACCTGCCCAGTGTGCCAGCAGCGCCCACGCGGGGAGGGGGCCGAGAGGCTGCCCTGACCGAGCAGGGCGCCAGCGTGAGGGGGGAGGGGGCTGGCCCTCAGAGCCGAGCTGGCTGCAGGAGCACCGGGAGGCCCCACTGCCCCGCCCAGGGTCTCCGACACCCCAA
Organism: Scalopus aquaticus; assembly: GCA_004024925.1. Lineage (NCBI taxonomy): Eukaryota > Metazoa > Chordata > Mammalia > Eulipotyphla > Talpidae > Scalopus > Scalopus aquaticus. Next base: position 10,848 of record PVIJ01025223.1, read on the forward strand.
GGGGGTGCCCCCAAACTGCAGGGACGGCAGGTACGCCCCCTCCATCATCTCTCTCCCCCCTCAGTCCCTCACCTGCAGGGAGGGGGCACCCCCAACTGCCTGCTCTCCCCATCCCCCACCAGTGGGCCCCCCCACCGCCCCC